>JASTWP010000585.1:0-130198 GCA_030770255.1 Temnothorax ravouxi
AGTACTTTTCGAACCAAGACAAAAAGTTTGGTTCTATAATCCTCAAGGAATTGCGGGGAAGGCCCCGAAATTGCAAAGTCCGTGGGTTAAAAAGTTCCCTTAGGAAACTCACCATTCGGTCTGAAAAACGTGGAATACAGAGCCATGTACATAATGAATACTCTCTGCGAGAAGACTTGACGATTTTGTCGACACGGCACACAATGATATGAAAGGTCTTGCAAGAAGAGGCATGTCGTAGGTCAACACACCGGCGAGGATTATAACAAAGCACGATTTGACACCGTAACAATATTGCATGTACCAATAGTAAAACCCCGATTTGCCAACAACCAAAGTTCATGAGCATGGATTACAATTTGCTTAAAACCGTGACATATGCATGATGCAAAAAATCCGTGTCATTTTGAGACGGTGTCAAATCGTGCTTTGTTATAATCTTCGCCGGTGTGTTGACCTACGACATGCTTCTTTTTGCAAGACCTTTCATATCATTGCTGTGCATGTGTCGTGTCGATAAGATCGTCAAGTCTTCTCGCAGACAGTATTCATTATGTACATGGTTCTGTATTCCACGTTTTTTCAGACTGAATAGTTAGTTTCCTAAGGGATCTTTTTAATATATCAACATTAATTGAACAAATTTACAGATATAAATCAATTGGTCTATGTTTCTGATATACTTTGAATCAGTAAACTCACCATACGGTACGGAGAACGTGTAACTTAATTTCTGTAACTTCCGCCGAAGATGGCTCAAAACTGAGCCGAAACGTACGGATCGATGTAATGTATCAAAACGACGAATAAATCAGTTATTTCTGATATTACGCACTGTGATCTGCGTCTGATCCTCATAGCTTTTTTTGACTTCTCCTATTTTAATCTCGAGGGTATTTTGACTTTTTTTTGATAAAATTTTATTATGTTCTTTGAAAGAGTATAAATTTATTTTTCGAGTACATAATAAAGATTTTTTTTTTAATTTGTACATTTTAAGACTATTATCAAGAAAATATTCTTTCTTAAAAACAACCGTTACTTACTAAAAAAAAAGGTAAATTGAGTAATCGCTTTTTTAACCAGTAGAATTGATATTTTCTTGTGTATGCATGTGCACACATATGTACATACGTACGCCCAAAATGTTGTTAAAAAATTTTATTTCTATTTAAAAAAAGCGAGAAACTATCATCGCTCAGGACGGGGGCCCGGCGTTACGCGCCGCTCATGCGTAATCATCGCCGCTTGTAGTAACAATTGCCCGCGCGCCGACCGCGGGGCGGCCGCATTTCGCCGCGGGCTTGGATTAGGCGGTGGGCGGGCCAATACAGCAATTTTTAATCATTAATTAACTCATCAACTATTGCAAGAATTGCAAAATGGTACATGACTTTTCGACTCAGTTTGGCTTGCTCTATCTAAATATGAGAAAAGTACCAAAGATTCAGAGACACCCTGTATAGGATATATTGACGAGTAGAGATGCAATAATATTAACATAATTTATGATTAATTTGTCTATAGTTTTTGTGTCTATCTGCACAGGTCGTACATTTTGGTGTCCAACTGCACAGGCCGCGCATTCTGGTGTCCAACTGCACAGGCCGCGCATTCTGGTGTCCAACTGCACAGGTCGCGCATTTTCGTGTTCATCTGCACAGATCGCGCATTTTGGTGTCCAACTGCACAAGTCGCGCATTTTTGTGTCCATCTGCACAGACCGCTCATTTTGGTGTCCAACTGCTCAAGCCGCATTTTTTACGGTGTCCAACTGCACAGGCCTCGAAGGACCATTTTGTTTCATCTCGAAGGACCAGAAACTCATCTGGGCCAGTCGCCAGACTCGTTTCAATGCGGTGCAGGGTAGGGAGGTTCGCGCTCCGTTTCTCGGGTATATAGTGCGCGGTAGGATCGTAGGATCGCGAAACGGACGAATTCAGTCAGTTTAACTCGTGTTATTTGTACTGTGAGAGACGGTCTTTATTAGCTGGGGTGTCACAAACATGTTCACGTAAACACTACACTGCTGACACTTGTTATTCGAATGGCCGTGTCAAGCGGTGGCACGGCGGCTTTACAACAACATAGCCGATCACGGCGCACGGCGCACGAGGCGCTCACAGAAATGATCGTCGAATGTCTTACACCAACATGGCCGATAACAGCGCACGGCGCACGAGGCGCTTACAGAAATGATCGCGGAATGTCTGGCGCGCGGTAAAACGACCGAACACGGCACTTTACCCACACAACGTGGTGTCTTAGTTTCTCTAGCGAGGGAGGACGGCCGATAATGCAGATCCTTCGCAACCCGCAAGATTACACTTGAACTCTCGCGAAGAGTGACAGCCGAGCGCGGCGCGGATTACTCGCATTCGGCGAGATTGAACTGATCGTTGAACTATCGCGAGGGGTGACGGCTGAGCGCAGTGCAGATCACTCGCAACCCGCGAAGTTGCACTTGTCTCTCGCGAGGGATGACGGCCGAGCGCGACGCAGATCATTCGCAACTCGCGAGATAGAACGATTCTCCCGCGAGGAGTGACGGCCGAGCACGACGCAGATCACTCGCAAGCGGCGAGATTAAATACGGCCGAACACGGCGCTTAACTTTCAACTGAAGAGCACTTAAGACTCGTTTCAGAATATACTGTCCGGCGCGGGACGACGGAGAGTGTGAGTCGACGTGGTGAACCACGCTATTGTGTTACGAGCGGGCGTCTTATTACGACACGCGAGATGGCAGGCTTACGGCGGACATCTTGTCGCGGCGCGAGCGGAGAATCTTGTCGCGGTACGAGCTCGGATCTCGTGTCGACGCGAGCCAGACTTGTCGCGGCACGAGCTGAGATCCTGTCGGCGCGAGCGGAGATCTTGTCGCGGAACGAGCGGAGATCTTGTCGCGTGGCCCACCACCCGGTTCGACCTTTCTGTGTTTTGCGGATGCGGACACGTGTGGTTCACCGGCCGGTTACATACGTACTCTACTGAGCGCATTCGGCGGCGACGCGACGCGAGGATGAACCGTGTCCAAATAAACCGTGTCCAACAAATCGTGTCTAAATGAACGGTATCCAAGTGCACCGTGTTCAAATGAACGGCGTCCAAATACACCGTGTCCAAATGAACGGCGTCCAAATGCACCGTGTCCAAATGAACGGTGTCCAAATGAACCGTATCCAAATAAACGGTGTCTAATTGATCGTGTCCAAATGATCGTGTCCAAATGAACGGTGTCCAAATGCACAGTATCCAATTGAACGGCGTCCAAATGCACCGTGTCCAAATGAACGGTGTCCAAATGAACCGTGTCTAAATAAACGGTGTCCAATTGATCGTATCCAAATGACCGTGTCCAAATAAACGGTGTCCAAATGTACCGTGTCCAAGAGCAGGTGTTTCGAACGGCAGGGAACTTTTGAGGAGGGAAGTCGAGGCTCAGTACAGCATGAATCTTGTTTTGGCGTAATGTGTATCGAGCTTTATTATATCTTCAGGTACATGGTCGAGTTACTTTTAGTTTAATTTATGCCTGTGCACAATGGCACAGGACTTCTCAAAAGATGCTTAGAACAAGACTTTTAATTTGGCTGCTTGTCTAGCGTTAAGTGGCCGACCAGGAAGGTCTTCGTCGTAGAAGACCTCCTGATTGTTATTGGGATCGGTCACTTTTCCCAGAGTTGTAGGGGCCCAATCGAGGGGTAACTCCGGGATAGCTGGGAAGGGCAGGGCCGGCGAGATGGTGGTCTGGTCCTTGATCCTCTTCTTCTTCTTCGGCTCGGTCTGAGTGCCGACAGTTTTTAAGGGTCCCTGTGGCAATGGTCTTAGGGCCCGAAGGTCACCCGGAGCTAGGCTCAGCCCTGGTGGACGGGTGAGTCTCCGGTGTGACTCGGGGAGGCTCAGTGGAGTGAGCTGCCACTTTGGCTCAAGTGGAGGCGCCGATTGCCTTACCACCTGTAATCTTCTGGTGATGGAGGGCCTCCTGGCTCGCCTCCTGGTTCGTTGGCGTTGTCGTCCTTCCCTAAATCCTCTTGTAGATGCGCCCTTAGCCTCGACCACCACGGAGCGCACTCGGCAAACTCGACGGGTGGGAAGGGCGGAATCTACCGGGTGTAGAAGTTGACGGAGGTCAACTCTCCTCCTTCGCTCTAAAAACACCCAGCTTGTGTAATGTCTGGCGGGAGTATTCACTGCGAGAGAGAATATTTCCTTGCGGGCAGGCTTGCCCTTACATTTCCTTATGTTGATATTTTGAACTCGCGAAAGACAGCCGCCCCGCGGCGATATATATTACCCGCGCTCGCGGCGCGGGATGTTGTGCTTGGCGGGCGTAGCGCACAACGGGTTGCCGCGCTCGCAGGCGTGCCGTTCGGACCATAGATCCGAACAGCAGGCCACTCAAAATGATGATAAGACCCGATCTGACACAAGTAAACGTGAAAGTCCTGGTAATTCTTATCATTATTATTTATGAAAGACGTGATATAAATAGCCAAATGCCTCGTCATCTAATTAGTGACGCGCATGAATGGATTAACGAGATTCCCACTGTCCCTATCTACTATCTAGCGAAACCACTGCCAAAAGAACGGGCTTGGAAAAATTAGCGGGGAAAGAAGACCCTGTTGAGCTTGACTCTAGTCTGGCACAGTTCTTTCCATCCTAGACTGCAGTTCAATATAGAAGTCGGTGTGGATGACAGGTTGAATTTCCTTAAGATTACGATCATACGCTCTAATAACCGCTTGATTTTTGATTGGTTTCATAAGTCCACGTTCTCAGGGAGATATTTGAACTTCTTATCGCAACATGCTCTTTGCCAGAAAAAAGGCACGGTCATTAGCCTAATTGACAGAGTCTTCAGATTGTCACACTCTAAATTTCACCAAAAAAATTTAGAATTTGTAGTTCATGTCCTAATAAAAAATTGCTATCCATTAAATTTTATTTTTAAAGTTATGTACGAACGCCTTAAGTATCTTTTCGCAAACCTCCATGTAATTGCAAAAGAAAAGACTGTTGATAGAGATCCATTTTTTGTGATACCGTATGTCCTCGCAATAACGGAAAAATACAGAAATATTACGAAAGATCTTAATGTAAAGTTATCGTATGTGAGCATAAATAAATTAAGCAAATTTATTAAAGTACATAAGGATGTTCTTCCGATCTCTTCGGCTAGGGACGTTGTTTACCAGATTAGCTGCAGGGATTGTGATGCATCTTATGTCGGACAAACAGGTAGACAATTGCATACGAAAATTAAAGGACATGAATCTCACATAAGGAGGAATGGCAGTAGTAACTCGGTTGTAACGGACCACAGACTGAAATGTAACCACGATTTTGTATGGAACGACGTTAAAATCTTAGATAAGGAACGGCTTCTCAATAGAAGATTAATATCGGAAATGATCTACATTAAAAAACAAACAAACGGCATAAATTTGCAGACGGACACGGAGAATCTACCAGATCTGTATATAAATGTTATCGAAGGTTTTGCGAAGATATAAAGCATAGTGTTTTCCTCGTTCGTCATTTTTCCCTCCTCCATTTTAGCAATGATATCAAGAGACACGGTAGTGTCTCGTGCCAAGTACACGCGGAGCGAGACCGACCGTGATTGTAAGGACTTATGTGTCGTTTATTGTGTCAGTGGTCGTTTAAATGTCGACGAGACACAGTCCGCTCCATTGCTGTTGTAAAAACAATGATATCGTTAGTCCACCACTTACACAGACAATCGTAATTGCGAAATTTTTAATAACTGCACTATCTGTAAGTAGCTTTACTTTGCGTATAACTTGTTGTGTATATAGGGTAGTTGTCACTCTGAGTGTCTGTACAGGTGTCTCACAATCGTACCATGACGAGATGCAAGTAAATTTCTTGGCTCTCAAACCAGGAAATTACACACGAAGATACCTGGGGAGGTTTCGGAGTGCGCACCTGCCTAAACGACCGTTAGGATTAACTGATTCGCCAATAGTTTACGGAAAAAGAAGGCCCTAGATTTAGATTTGGCTTTATGTAATGTGTAGGCAACGCGCTGAGGATGACCCCAAAAAGGGTTGAAACGTACGTATTGTAATTGACATTCGAATAGTGATTGACATTTTATTAAAATTTGAGTGAAAATAATCTACGCTTGGCTCTTATTGCCCAATTGAGTTTAATATTTCACATACTGAGCCTTTAGATATATTAATTTATATTAGTTTATCCCTTAACTAGCACACGTCCGCGATCGAACGTTATCTGCACACGGGGTGTTGTACACTTTGAACGTTAGGTACGGCGAAATGGAGGCTCCAATAGGCTTGAAAAAAAATCAAGTACATACATTAAACACTGAAAAATAATACTCATTAGCCTAAACTATGAAATTTTTAGTTTTGAGGCTTCAAAAATTCTTGAAATAAATTTTTTATAAAAAAGATTGTTATTAATTAATTTTATGCAAAATTCATAGATTAACCGACCGAGAAAGATGCCTAAACTTGACGAAATTCGTTTTGGGGTGTTTGACACCTCGCGTGCTAGTTAAGCGTTATATTAGTAGATATATGATTATATATATGATCATATAAGAAATAGAAAATATAATCTTAAACAATATTATATGGCCATATATGAGCATATATGATTATATACCCGGAAAAAATACCTCTTATTTGTTCATATTAGTAAATATATATTTTTATATAGTCATATAAAAAATAAAAATATAATCTTGAATAATATTGTATGTACTATAAATAAAAATATATGATTATATATTCCATAAAACCTCTTTAAGTATAAACTTATATAAAGCCATATATGGTCTTATATGCTTGCATATTATCATGTCTGATCAAGTAAAAATATATTTATAAGGTTAAAGATAATCATGTATGAACATATACTCGGATCTATCCATATAAATTTGTATAACTGTTATAAATATTCTTCTAGTATATTGTGGGGTAGGAGGTAAGGCGAAGGTGCGTCGTTCCCACAATAACGAATCGTTCAGTTAGGTAAAATCTCGCTCTATTTATTCATGCTCTATATACAAGTAGAATACTTCTTGGATGTGTACGGATAGGTGAACGTATGTGATTTGTGTAGGAGATTAATGTGTAGTGTTAACGCGGTGTGTTGCGTATTGTCCCGAACAGTCAGATTCGAGGAGGTTGAGCTTGGAGAGGAGTCTTGAAGTCCTTGGAGACGAAGCCAGTATGTGCGTTACCACAAAGTGCGTTCACGGGAGGAAAGTATCCACCTTGGAGATCAGAAACAGACCCCTCGTCTTGGCCTACAGGAATCGGAGTCGGAGTTGAAGTTGGAGAAGGCAGCGCCTTGGTCTCGGTGTTGTCCGGTGAGCTGGGTCGTAAACGACCCAGGAAACCTGTCGACTCTTACCGAGGAGAGTTAATGCCCTGCAAAGCAGGTATAAACGAAGGCCCGGAATGAGCACACTCCGTATCAAACGGAGGCCCTGAAGAGCACGTTCCGTCTCCAAAAGAGGTTATGTCAGGGGCCCCGGTAGTAGCACGCCCTGACTGGGATATGTCAAGGGCCCTATGAGCACACCCTGACTGGTGAGATGATCGCTGGAGAAACCCCGCTGGGCTGCCCTTTACCCAGCTAACATAATTTGTAAACGCAAACGTTGGCAACAAATTATGTTTGCCGAAAGACCGCAAATGGGAAACATAATTTGGTATTGTCAATTCTGTTAGCACACTTCCGTCAATATGCAACAACCTTTGTCGGCAAAATATATGACAGAATAGCAGTTAACAGCAAGCAGATACCGAACATATTGACGACAGATTGATGGCAAATGCTAAGCAATTTTACTATTGCAAACAGTGTCAGCAAACATCTCGCAAAAATACAACAATGTATATTGACGACAGATGGCTCGGATAAACGAGCAGGTCTGTTGAATGCATCAACGACAGATTCACGACAAATATCAAGCAACTTTGTTATTACAAAAGTGTCAGCATTTTTCACCCAAGAATGCAACAGCATCTGTTATTGGCGCGTCGCCGTCGTGCGCCTATCGGGCCGACTGGTGCGCATGTCGCTACGACCAGTTCCGTGAAGTTGGCACCCGACTTTAACAAAATGAATTTTTAAAAAAAGGAAATTGTAGCATTTTCTTTGTAGTTGTTTGTAGTAACAATAATTTCGTTTGTAGTTTTATCGATTTCGCAAAAACAAAGATTTTTAAAAATCACTCTTGCCTAAAATTGAGATATTTGAAATTCGATCGCGCCATGTGTTTTAGAATCGTTTGTAGTTGTTTGTAGTAACAATAATTTCGTTTGTAGTTTTATCCATTTGGAAATAACAAAAAATTAAAAAAATCACTCTTACTCAAAATTGAGATATTTGAAATTCGTTCGCGCCATGTGTTTTAGAATCGTTTGTAGTTGTTTGTAGTAACAATAATTTCGTTTGTAGTTTTATCCATTTAAAAATAACGAAAAATTAAAAAAATCACTTACTTAAAATTAAGATATTTGAAATTCGTTCGCGCCATGTGTTTTAGAATCGTTTGTAGTTGTTTGTAGTAACAATAATTTTGTTTGTAGTTGAATAATATAAAAGTTACAACGTATTTGCAATATACAAATAACGTATCTCTGTCAATTTTAAAGATATCTCGAATCCGCTTGCCCCATGTGTTTTAAAATCGTTTGTAGTTGTTTGTAGTAACAATAATTTCGTTTGTAGTTTTATCCATTTTGAAATAACGAAAAATTTGAAAAATCACTTTTACTCAAAATTGAGATATTTGAAATGCGCTCGCGCCATGTGTTTTAGAATCGTTTGTAGTTGTTTGTAGTAACAATAATTTCGTTTGTAGTTTTATCCATTTTGAAATAACGAAAAATTGAAAAATCACTTTTACTCAAAATTGAGATATTTGAAATCCGCTTGCGCCATATGTTTTAGAATCGTTTGTAGTTGTCTGACAAGTGTGCAGTTGTTTAACAACATTGTTTAACAACTACAAACAATTCTAAAACACATGGCGCAAGCGGATTCGAGATATCTTTAAAATTGACAAAGATACGCAATTTGTTTATTACAAATACATTGCAACTTTTAAATTATTCAACTACAAACGATATTGTTGTTACTACAAACAACTACAAACGATTCTAAAACACATGGCGCAAGCGGATTCAAGATATCTTTAAAATTGACAAAGATACGCAATTTGTTTATTACAAATACATTGCAACTTTTAAATTATTCAACTACAAACGATATTGTTGTTACTACAAACAACTACAAACGATTCTAAAACACATGGCGCGAACAAATTTCAAATATCTTAATTTTAAGTAAGAGTGATTTTTTTAATTTTTCGTTATTTCCAAATGGATAAAACTACAAACGAAATTATTGTTACTACAAACAACTACAAACGATTCTAAAACACATGGCGCGAACGAATTTCAAATATCTCAATTTTGAGTAAGAGTGATATTTTTAATTTTTCGTTATTTCCAAATGGATAAAACTACAAACGAAATTATTGTTACTACAAACAACTACAAACGATTCTAAAACACGTGGCGCAAGCGGATTCGAGATATCTTTAAAATTGACAGAAATACGTTATTTGTTTGTTACAAATACATTGCAACTTTTAAATTATTCAACTACAAACGATATTGTTGTTACTACAAACAACTACAAACGATTCTAAAACACGTGGCGCAAGCGGATTCGAGATATCTTTAAAATTGACAAAGATACGTAATTTTTTTATTACAAATACGTTGTAACTTTTATATTATTCAACTACAAACAAAATTATTGTTACTACAAACAACTACAAACGATTCTAAAACACATGGCGCGAGCGAATTTCAAATATCTCAATTTTGAGTAAAAGTGATTTTTTAAATTTTTCGTTATTTCCAAATGGATAAAACTACAAACGAAATTATTGTTACTACAAACAACTACAAACGATTCTAAAACACATGGCGCGAACGAATTTCAAATATCTCAATTTTGAGTAAGAGTGATATTTTTAATTTTTCGTTATTTCCAAATGGATAAAACTATAAACGAAATTATTGTTACTACAAACAACTACAAACGATTCTAAAACACGTGGCGCAAGCGGATTCGAGATATCTTTAAAATTGACAAAGATACGTAATTTTTTTATTACAAATACGTTGTAACTTTTATATTATTTAACTACAAACGAAATTATTGTTACTACAAACAACTACAAACGATTTTAAAACACATGGCGCGAACGAATTTCAAATATCTTAATTTTAAGTAAGAGTGATTTTTTTAATTTTTTGTTATTTCCAAATAGATAAAACTACAAACGATATTGTTGTTACTACAAAAAACTCCAAACGATTCTAAAACACATGGCGCAAGCGGATTCGAGATATCTTTAAAATTGACAAAAATACGCAATTTGTTTATTACAAATACATTGCAACTTTTAAATTATTCAACTACAAACGATATTGTTGTTACTACAAACAACTACAAACGATTCTAAAACACATGGCGCAAGCGGATTCAAGATATCTTTAAAATTGACAAAGATACGCAATTTGTTTATTACAAATACATTGCAACTTTTAAATTATTCAACTACAAACGATATTGTTGTTACTACAAACAACTACAAACGATTCTAAAACACATGGCGCGAACAAATTTCAAATATCTTAATTTTAAGTAAGAGTGATATTTTTAATTTTTCGTTATTTCCAAATGGATAAAACTACAAACGAAATTATTGTTACTACAAACAACTACAAACGATTCTAAAACACATGGCGCGATCAAATTTCAAATATCTCAATTTTAGGCAAGAGTGATTTTTAAAAATCTTTGTTTTTGCAAAATCGATAAAACTACAAACGAAATTATTGTTACTACAAACAACTACAAAGAAAATGTTACAATTTCCTTTTTTTAAAAATTCATTTTGTTAAAGTCGGGTGCCAACTTCACGGAACTGCTACGACCGCCTATGACAGTCTCGACTCTCGATACGTCCAAAAACGACGTCATAAATTGCGCAGTGAAACCAGCGTGCTGAAGCGGGAAGTATCTTGTGAAGAACAGTTGCAGATATCATTTCGTGCGTGTCTTCAGGCTGAGAAACAGGTTTTTCTATATTTCTCATTTCTCATGAGCTAAATAACCAGTGGGATTATTCACGTTGAAGAAGCATTGTGCTCAGGTTAGTTTGTATTTTGTGTTCCTAGTTCCTACGATATGAAAATTCTGTAATATATATATGTATTTTATTGGGTTCGTCTTTCAACGCTTGGAAAAATATGAAAAAGTGTGATTATTATTCCGAGTTCGGTCATTGCAACGCTGTTATACGTAAAATCAAATGAATAAAATATATTTCTGTTCTATTATTATAGTTGTAGCGCACAAGGCCACCGCTTATGCTTGTTTACTTCGGGGACAAGGAGTTACGCATCCGGCTCGTGACGATACGGACGGTGTGATACTTTCTGCGTGCCGCTTGGGTGTTCTATTGTGTTCCATTGCGTCGTACCTGGTCGCGTGGTCGTACGTGGCCGTACACAGTTCTGCGTCCTTAGGAAGTATTTTAGTTTTATTTTATTGCGTTCTCATAGAGGAAGCTTTGTTTTCGTAAATTCGTATATAAACCTTTGATTGCGTATAAAGTTGGCTCTAATCAACCAAATTTAAAAGAATTATGTATAAAATAAGGGTAGAAGAAACCAAAGAAAAGATTGTTTTTTGAGTTTTTAATGTCAATATGTTCAGAGTGTTTTAAAATGTCGAAATATTGCATTAAAAAAAATGTCGGTATGTGTGTATGTATGTATGTATGTATTTTTGTGCCAATTTACAGAAATTTCTATAACTCCAGAACTGATCAACCAAATCTTAACGAATTATATATGAAATAAGGGTAGAAAAAACTGAAGATTATAATAAAATTAATAAAAATTGCTAATAATAAAGGGGTTACCGATTTCTGTTTAAAAACAGCCAAAACCAAAATTTCTATCTAAAAGAATCTACATGATTGCCCTAATTTCCGTAAATTTTGAGATATCGAGCTTAATTTTTTTAGAAATCCCCGTGTGCTTTAACTTTCGCAAATATTGAGATATCGGGATTAATTTTTGCTTCCTCATGGAGGAAACTTTGTTTTCGTAAATTCGTATATGAATCTTTGATTGCGTATAAAGTTGGCTCTAATCAACTAAATTTAAAAGAATTATATATAAAATAAGGGTAGAAGAAACTAAAGAAAAGATTGTTTTTTGAGTTTTTAATGTCAATATGTTCAGTGTTCTAAAACGTCGAAATATTGCATTAAAAAAATTGTCGGTATGTGTGTATGTATGTATATATGTATATCTGTGCCAAATTTACCGAAATTTCTATAACTTTAGAACTGATCAACCAAATCTTAACGAATTATATATAAAATAAGGGTAGAAAAGACTGAAGAATATAATAGAATTAATAAAAATTGTTAATAATAAAGAGGTTACCTATTTCTGTTAAAAAGAAGTTTACAGAAATTTTTTAATTTTATTATATTCTTCAGTTTTTTTTATTTCTATTCATATATAATTCTTTAAGGCCGGTATTCATAGTCGGGTCTTATATCCAAGATCGTCTTAAGTATAGTCTTAAAGCGTCATCAGTCAATCAGAGGGCCGTAGTAGCATCTTAAGACATCACTTCCTCTATGAGGAAGCCAAGTGCAAATTTCTAATTTGCACAATTTTTATTTTCAAATTTCTACGCAAATCGATTTCAGAAAAATACCAAATAAATGAAGTGGAAGTGATCGATTGCATCGAACCCAGTAGCCAGTGCGTAAATGCAATTTCTCCAACATTCGCGCCTCTATAATCCGTACACAGGCAGACAGGCGGTCATTCTTTCGTGTGTAAATCGTTTTCGATCGCTTTAACTCGAACAAATTCAATTTCTCGACTTGGTTCGACGTGTCAATCCCGTCGTTGCCTTCACTTCGCGTAAATGAGCATTCCCGGTCGAAATAATTAATCCATAACCCATTTATCAGTGATGATGAAACGAGTTGGCGATAAGGGCGAGGAAACAACGTACAACGGAATTTGCACGGAATTGGCCTTACGAGAGTTATGTCATGCGCGTGTCCACGAAAGTATCGTGGTACACGTGAATGCCCGATATATCCGTCAAATTTTTTGTACTTTATTTTTGTTTAATATTATGTTGCTTTTTTTGCTTTACAGATTTTTGCTTTACGAACGGAACTTTTGTTTGTGTGAAGTCCGACGTTGAATCGGTGACACGATTCGTGGTCCCCGAGTATCGTGCGTATTGCAAATACGTACAATCATACGTTTGTGAACCGCATCGCCTGGAAATTCGCTGCAGCCGCGGGCAAAGTAAGTTTGCCCGATCGCTTTGCATGCATTAAACGTTGTGTGCTCTGTTTTTTCTGTTTGTTGTCCTATATTTAATACATATTTCTTTTTTATGTGTTACAGATTGCTCTATTCAAGCGAAGTCCGACGTCACTTTGTAAATTGCATCGCCTGTAAAATCGCTGCAGCCGTGGGCAAGGTACACGCAATTTCTCTACGATTTAGTGAGACAATATTTTGGTGTTTCCATGCAAATGGATTGAAATGTATAGATTTACTAATGCGGTTTTTATGTTATTTTTTATAAATTATATTTTTAAACTCGTGTGCTCACGCGGTCCACATTACGACTCTTTGTTTTATCATTTTTTGAAAAGCTATAAAACTTGTGTAGCTGCTTCTGCGTAAAAACTCAGTGCGGTGTGTGCGTAGAGCTAGTTAAGACTCTGCCCTAAACATTAATTGAAATGATTTATAACATTTCTGTCCCTACTTATATAAAGATACAGACACTCGTTTAAATTTGAGGGATAACTCGGACTTAAACTATACTTAATTTTTTAATTTTTAGTAGTATGCGATTTTTTGCGTTATTGCAAGTATGATAGCGGTTTATTTTGTAATAACATTTTTTTGTGACTACAGTTATATAACATTTTTGTGCGCTGGAAAAAATGACACCATGTGTCACTGATACTGCTCTGATATTGCTTACAATTATTTTCGTTTTTTCAATTGGTTGTGGTATTTTGTACGTTTCGCGAATATCTTAATCGTGCATTTCAAAATATTGTTTATTGTATCGATGGTTTATTCTCTTAGTAGTTTCTTATTTTCTACGTCTGATCCCTCGCTTTTTTCAGTGGTTATATTCTATATCGATTTGATCGTTTTTTTGGCTTTATGTAAAGCTTTACGAGGCTCTCTAATCTTTTCCTTCTTTGTATTCACAGAAATTTCATACAAAGATTTTTCTCCACTTATTTTTTCAATTGGTTTTGATATTTTGTACGTTTCGCAAATATCGTAATCGTGCATTTTAAAATATTGTTTATTGTATCGATGGTTTATTTTCTTAGTAGTTTCTTATTTTCTACGTCTGATCCCTCGCTTTCATCAGTGGTTATATCGTATATCGATTTGATCGTGTTTTTGGCTTTATATAAAGTTTTTGAAGTTCTCTAACCCTTTTTTTCTTTATTTACAACGGAAATTTCATTATTTGGAAACACAAGACTTGCAATCTCTTGCACATTCTATTATATATTTAAATATGGAAAGACTAAAGATCTCAATTTGTCGAAAGACGCTGCACACATTGTCTGAAAGACAAAAAAGGAGAATTAGAGCAGAATACAGAAACAATGTTCATTTATTAACTTTGACCAATTGTTGTGCCGGTACCGGGAGTTGCTCTCTGGGTCGGCACAGGATTCAGGAATCTCGGGTCGGAAAAGAAACACTCGTCGCAATATATAACATGAACAACCAAATATATTTCTCTTTTTCCTTTAATACAGTTTCTTTTATTTTATTAACGACCCGCGTGAAGTTGCGATCTTAGATATACGCGACGCACGTTATTATTTGATGGTTGACTGACGACTGCCCGCCGCTCGTCGAAAAGGCGGGCTCTTTATCCGCTCGGTGTTGCTGACTTCCTTGTCAGCGTTTTTGGCACCGTGATGTCCGGGATGACCATATTTGGTCATTCCCGAAACTTAGGCAGGTCTTCGCGTCAGCGGTCTTCGTCGCTAAGGTCAAATTACTGATAGGAGGCAACTCGGAGTTGCCAAGTGCAATACTTAATCTATAAATCGTTGTGCGCTCACAACATCCCTTCCCCCGCGGAAAAAGAAAAACTGAGGTTTACGAAGTTTTTCGTTATTTATTTATTTATGTTTTTCCTTTTCTTGAGGGGTTACAATCTAGTTATATGCTAATATGTATGCTATGGTTTTCCCCTTTAAATTCGTAATTATTCCCTTTTTTTCTTTATTACATAAATAATTATAACTATAATGCTTACTACGGTTACTATTACGGTCGCGGACCCTACAGGATACACAATATTCTTACTTGCAAAAACGCTTGGTTGGTTATTTTCCACTTCTTTTTTAATTTCATCTAGACTTAAACTTAACTTTATCAATTTCGACGGATCTTTGATTACTGGTTCTAACTTTATTTCTTTTTCGGAATCTAATTCGTTGTACTTTTTCCTAGGGTATTAGTTACATTAAATTCTGGTAAATACATTTCTACATATTTGGTATAGATTCGGTTTCTAGTTTCTAAAATTATATTTGGTGTAGTTTTTTACAATTATCGCGCAATGTTATTTTTCCGGTTCTTTCAATTTTAATTTTATTTTCTGGCAATTCATTACATTGTATTATAATTTCCGATACTTTTGGAGTAGAATATAACCATGTTTGAGGTTCGGCTAATGTTATCCAGAATGTTACGTTAGAAATGACGTGACGTTGTCTACAGTTTTCTACGTATCTAGGCGCTTTTACAAAAAGTTGCACCTTGCTTGGTGCATTCGCAGTTACAAAATACACGGGAAAATATTGGTCGCATATAAATTTAGTAGTTTTTCGCGTACATTTATTTAAATCGCTTTCTTTTAATATTATATAATTATGATTCTCTCGATTTATTCCTAATAGCGTGTGTGAAGGTTCTAGTAGGGTAAACACATTATGGTCGTTGTGTACTGGTACAGGTGTAATCTTTATTAATTCGTATACCGGATATACTATTATAGGAAACGCGAGAATAGTGTATACGTTCGAATTGTTGTAATACGCGCTTACGCTTACGTATCTTTGGATCGTATTCCAGTTTTCGTTCTGGATTTTAAATGGAAAGTTTAATCCTCTGGTTAAGTGTGAGGTTGCCTCCTTTAATTCTACGATTATATTCTTTAATGGAAGTACGCGTGTAAGTATAATGTCATTTCGTGCATATTTAAATAGTCTGTAATATCGTTTATGTCTGTCGTGAGGTCAGCTAGGATAGCGGTTATCAGTATTAGTTGTTCGTCTATTTCCTCTCGGTGTATGAATTGGTCGTGTAGTTTCCTGGTAACGTTTGCCAGCAAATTTTCGTTGTGGGATAGCGTCTGTTCCAATTTTTCCATGTGTCCTAATGTGGAGTTGATGATCTTCAACTGGTTCTTCGCTGCGTGCTGTAACACCTCTTGCTGATTATTAAGTATTTGTAATTGCTCATTGATTGTTTTTGCGTCTTCTGCATCCATGGTACCAAATTGAGTTTTACTTATCTCTCCAATGGCATTGATTAACCCTCGCTTAATTACGGGTGACTTGTAAATTGTGTGTAAGTGTTCTAGGGCGCGTGTCGTTTTATTATTTTCTCTCTTGTTGGTCCGAAGAGCAATCTGACATTTATTTTTGACGTCTCCAGTGGCATAACTGCAAAGTTCCTCGGTATTCTCTAGGTATCTTTGGAACTGTTGGTGTCTGATTTTTAATGCGGTTACGTCTATGCGTATCGCTAATTTCCACGTTGCTTTTGTTTGCTGCAGGTGTCCGATTCTCTCGAAATAGATACCTGGCTCGTTGATAAATTGCGTCACTTCGTACGGTGGTACGGGCGACGCCGATACTCCTGTTGTGAGGAGCTGATAGATGCGTAGTTTTATTTCTCTTGAGACGTCAGATTTTTTATTTACTCTTTCTTTATGCTTCTTGGATAGGCGGACGTTCGCCGGCGCGCTATCAGCTCGCGTTGTGATCTCAGGTTTCGCTGCCGTGATGTGTGTTAGCTTATCGTTTTCTAAATGAAGTACATCGCGAAAATTGTCGCATATCTCTAACGTTTTTCTTTCTTCGTTATTTAAATGACTCATTCTTAATTTATGGCGCAATTTTTTGCGTCGCTCGGTGTTTGATTCACGCTCTTCTGTCGGCTGTACCGCGAGTATGTCGGCCGTGTCAGTCACCGGTGCCTCTTCTAGAGTTACATGCGGCGTCATTATTTCGACGGGCTTCTCCGTTACGTTTACTACGCTCATCGGACAGAGAAAATCTCTCGGCTTTACCATACAGTTACCGATAAATACTCTCGGAATTATCTCTTCGCCCCTTACAATACCTACTTTATTTGTGTTGGTTATCGCGGATAATATTGTCTCGCTACGCGATGGTAAAGTAAACTTTCGATACGGCTGTAATTTAAATGTCGCGGTACCGATTTTTAATCGATTTTTGGCGTGATTGGGTACGGCTTGATGTTTTTTCAGGAAGTCGATTCTCAGAATGCCTTGGTAATCCATCGGGAAATCATCTCGTACTACGTACATTGTATGCCGTATTATTTCCTTGCCTAATCGTATGGATGCTCGTGTCTTCCCGAGGGTGTAGATTTGCTGTCCAGTTACGTCGGTCAGCGCTATTTTTTTTTCTCGTATTTTCGTCGTGTCTTTGAGTTTTCCTAATTTTATGAAAGTGACGGCGGCTCCGGAATCTAGCAAAAAATTTAATTTTCCCTTGGTCGCTTCTTGCATCGGGAGAGAGACTAAATCTAGATTAAAATTTTTATCCGTTTTGGTTGTCACCTGTGCTACTCGATACTCGCGCGCATATCGCGTCTTATGTTTTCTCTGTTTCTCTTTCTTGTCGTTATCGCTGCTGCGGCTGCTGCTGCTGCTGCTGCTGTCGCTATAGGACGTTTCATCATCCGGCTCCGGGGTCTTATTACCTTGACTCTTTTCTGTCGCATTTATCGGTTTCTTTTCCTGTGTATAATATTTAGTTTGGCGAGTCCTTTCTTTTTTGGTCGGCCCTTTAACTGCCAACAATCTTCTCGTTTATGCTCTTTCCTTTGGCATTAATTGCAATACTTTTCGACGGTATTTATTCCGCTGGGTTTTTCTGCTCTCGGGAGAGAGTATCTAGTGGCGTATCGGCCAGTGCGGCATTCTTGTCCGATATGGCCTATTCTCCCGCATTTGTTGCACTCAACTCCGACGCTTCGAGCCTGTCGGGTTTGCTCCTGATCGTTTTTGTTTCGGTCGTTATTATATGTCGGGCGCTGAGGAAGTCCTTTCAATGTCTCTTCCGACGTGGCACCCAAAATTGCTGCTGTGAGATTAGTGTAGTTTCGTGATCGCACGGTGTTTGAATATCGTCGCAGAGTCCTAGCTGGAAATTTTCTAGCGCTAGCTCCTGTATTGTATCTAATATCGCTTTTCTTTGCTCGGTAGATTGTTCACGGCCTTCGATCATGGACTGATATAGTTCCATCAATAATTTGTCTACACGGAGTCCGTATTCTCTCGCGCTTTCGCTTGGCTTTTGCCGGAGTATATTAAATTCTCTTCGAATGTGCGTGGTGCTTTGCTTGGCTAAATAGCACATTTCTATTTCCTGCTTTAACTGAGCAAAGGAGTGTATGTCTCGCGTTTGGAAATCGTACATTGCCTTTCCCGTTAGTTTCGTGCAAAGTATAGCTTTTAGTAATGATTTTTCCTCTGCGGGGTTAATTTCGTTCATCGCATAGGTGCTTGCGTTTAAGAATTTTTGTACTTGACTGCGTGACATTCCGTCGATTTCCGGAATCATATCGCGGGCGTCCTTTAACTTAATGTACGTATTTACTGGATCGTGTTGGTTTCTGACGTCTTCCAACGTTCGTCCGTAAGTTACGTCAAGTGGACCGTTACTGAAGTCACGTCGGACTCTGTTGTCTTCGCGTTCGTAATTCGTGGTCTCTAATCTCTGCAAGCGATTTTGTATTGCGCGTATCTCGGCTAATAGTTCGCCGAGAATGGAGTCTTGCGTGCCTGGGCATGCTGGCGCGGGCGTCCGATGGGCTTCCGTCCTCAGGCAGTTTATCTCTGCGTCCACCTGTTCTGGCGTTATCGGCGGATCAGTTACGCCTTCGCGGGACGTGCTCACGTGTGCTGCTTCTTTCCGCTGGCTCATTTTTTTGCCTTGGGGCGTATAGTTCCCTCTGCTGGGATCGGACACGTCATTATCATACGACGTTAGTGAAAATTCTCCTCTCTCGGAGGGATCGGTCGTTATGCTGGGACGTGCGTCACTTAATGTGGGGTCCAGTCGTAGTACGTCACTGTCGTTTTCGCTATTATTTGCGTTATTCCTTTCATTAGCGACGGTATCGCGAGGTCCGTGATTATTTCGGGATAAACAGGGCCTATCGGGCTGACTCGATTTGTTCTACGCACGGGCGCACTCTCGGCTCGGTGTAACCACGACGAATTTTGGGCAGGGCGTTCTCGCGATTCACTGTCCGACATCTAAGAATTACTGGCTCGATTTCGCTCGGCAGGACGAGTCGCCTTCCTCTAACAATTACCGCTTTTATCTCGCTTTACAACTAGGCGCGTTACAATAGTTCTCGACTTACATTAGTCGCATGTTGTTTGCTGTGGAGCTCGGCTGCGGGGCCGGCGGGTCACTGTTGTGGTAGGTCGGCGCCTTCTCCGACTTGCAATCTCTTGCACATTCTATTATATATTTAAATATGGAAAGACTAAAGATCTCAATTTGTCAAAAGACGCTGCACACATTGTCTGAAAGACAAAAAAGGAGAATTAGAGCAGAATACAGAAACAATGTTCATTTATTAACTTTGACCAATTGTTGTGCCGGTACCGGGAGTTGCTCTCTGGGTCGGCACAGGATTCAGGAATCTCGGGTCGGAAAAGAAACACTCGTCGCAATATATAACATGAACAACCAAATATATTTCTCTTTTTCCTTTAATACAGTTTCTTTTATTTTATTAACGACCCGCGTGAAGTTGCGATCTTAGATATACGCGACGCACGTTATTATTTGATGGTTGACTGACGACTGCCCGCCGCTCGTCGAAAAGGCGGGCTCTTTATCCGCTCGGTGTTGCTGACTTCCTTGTCAGCGTTTTTGGCACCGTGATGTCCGGGATGACCATATTTGGTCATTCCTGAAACTTAGGCAGGTCTTCGCGTTAGCGGTCTTCGTCGCTAAGGTTAAATTACTGATAAGAGGCAACTCGGAGTTGCCAAGTGCAATACTTAATCTATAAATCGTTGTGCGCTCACAACACAATGAAAATGTCCGTACTACGAGTGATATGCATTTACTTGGCCCCTTCACTGCATCTGAAGAAACTATTACTTTCAATAGTGTTTCGAACGATGAAACTTGCAGTGTAAATATAGTAAATACACAAAGAATTGATGGTTTGTCTCCTTCAGATATGTTTAATGTTAGTCCTGTTAGCAATAATAATAATAATAAACATGAATTAAGTGATGAAAACTCTCTTGCCTCTTTATGTACAGATACCGTACACAAAGCATCTTTTCGTGAGAAATTGGCAACTTGCTTCGCAAATAATAATCTTACACATGTTCAGGGAAATAGCATACTATCTCTTCTAAGAACACATTCTTGCTTTTTCTCATTACCTAAGGATGTTAGGACGCTACTCCAAACACCGCGAAAGTGTCTTGCTATATCCTCTGTGCCACCGGGGGAATATCTTCATTTTGATTTGGAACTTGGAATTATTGAAAGCCTCTGTAAACCATCATGTACGTCAGTTGACGAGGTAGTTTTAGATTTTAGTACTGATGGATGTAATTTAGATAAACAAAGTATTATTCATATTTGGCCAATTCAGTGTCGAATTACCAATGTACAAGATGCACCATTAATAGTTGTGGGTATTTACAAAAGTCCTACACAACCATATAATCCTAACATTTTTTGAAACAAATTTGTACAAGATGTCCAAAGAATTTTTTCGAATAGAGGAATACGATTCAATGACAAAAAAGTGCCACTAAGACTTAGATGTTTTATAGCAGATGCGCCAGCTCGTGCTTTTATATTAAATCATCGTAATCATATGGCTGAACGTCCGTGTTCCAAATGTAAAATATAAGGTACACATTTTCATAGTAAACATAACGTTTTTAATGGTATAAACCATCCTCCTCGAACGGATGAAAAATACCACATACGTTTAGATGAGATTCATCACAAAGAAGGTACAAGTCTACTCTCACAATTACCGATGGGAATGGTATCACAGGTTCCATTTGAATATATGCACCTTGTGTTCATGGGTGTAATGAAAAAGATATTACTTGCGTGGATAACAGGAAAATACTCTCGTGACACAAAACTATCCAGCGCATCTATTACCATTATAAATACACAAATAGAAATTTTACAAAAATATTGTCCTTCAGATTTTGCAAGGCGTCCCAGATTTCTCGAAATGTTTTCAAAATATAAAGCTACAGAACTGCGACACATGTTACTGTATACTAGTCCAGCTCTATTCCATGATTTATTAGATAAAACAGTCTACAAACATTTTCTATTTTTACATACAGCTATAAGAATCTTATGTTCTAAGTATCCATCAAGGAAATACTTACGTTTCGCAGAGTGTGCCCTTCAGAAATTTGTTCTTCGAGCTGAACATGTTTATAACACTACATTTAATTCGTATAACGTGCATGGTCTGCTTCATCTCATAGATGACTTTAGACGTTTTGGCAATTTAAATTCATTTTCTGCTTTTCCATTTGAAAGCAATATGTCAATTTTTCGGAGATATTGCAGAAAAGGTAATCAACCTCTCCAACAAATGTTTAATAGAATAAAAGAAAGACAAGAGCACGGAAGTAGTAAAGCTCGTAATGTAGAAACATCTGTTCGTGTATTTATGCCGTATATTGATGATAGCAATTGTACTCGGTATCGCAAAATTACATTTAATCATATATTGCTTAGTACACATATGCGCAATAATTGTTGCATTTTAAATAATGGGTCTTATTGTTTGCGATATTTTCAAGGACGGAAATTCTTATTGTTTATGCGTCAAAAAGTTTGTACAAGTGACTAATTTTTATGATATTGGTATATTATCATCAGATGTTCAGGTATACTCGTGTGCGGCGTTAGCAGATGAGGTATCACATATTAATCTGCATGAAGTCAGCGCAAAAAATTACAGAATGCCGTATTGGAATACCACAGATGAGAATAGTAATAGTGATGATAGTACGGCAGATAATGCTTCGTACACACCGCAATATATTGTAGTTGCTATAACGCATAATGAAACATTGTAATTAGGATTGTCATTTCCGTATATTTGTTCGCCCGGAAAGTAATCAGTAACTTCGTTTTTTTTTCGATGCTTCTGTAAAGCGTAATGCGTATTTTTTTCATAAATGTTTAAAACAATATTTATTAGTCGTATCTATTACATATCATAACAGATACATGTCTAATAAAATGTTAGATTAGTTAATATTTTTTCTTCTTTATTAATACTTTACAATAGATACTTCGATTTTTCGATTTAATATTATATTTTATTTTATTTTAAAATATATAGTTTGTGTAATAATCTTGGCGATCGAGCAAGCAGAAGCCTTACATTAGTATTAATTAATACATAATTTGTACCGTTTTTACAATACATTGTAAGATACTTTTTTCTAATGATGTAATAAAATATAATATTGTAATTAAATGTAATACTATAAAATATATATGTAGTGTTATTAAATATAAAACCAACTTTATGTAAGTGTATAAATATATAATATATAAATATATAATATATAATAATTCTAATCACATTCTTTTTCACTTTAAGTTAGGTAAAGATTGACGACAGATCTGGTATTCCTAAAGTTCGTATTCACAGTCGGGATTCTATACCTGCAGAGAATTGTGTGGTTACACCTATTACAAATATATAAGTTTTAGCTGGTTTACATGCTAAGATAAATAACATATGCTATAGCTATGTTATCCTAGCGTGAAAATCAGCTAAAACTTATATATTTGTAATAGGTGTAACCAATTCACTGCAGGTATGAAATACCAAATGCGCGAATACAAACTTTAAGAATACCAAATCTGTCGTCAATCTGTTGTCGCTTCTAGCGACATATTTGATTTCCGTTTATTGCCGATCTGTCGTCGCTTTTAAAAACAGATGTGGTCTGCGTTTGGCGCCATTTTGTTGGCATGTCTGGTGACAGTTTTGATCTACGTTTGGTGCTAATCGGCTGCCGCTTTGTAATAAACAGATCTGTCCTCAATTTGTTGGATCAATCTGACGTCGTAAAGTTATTGTCAGATTTGGTCTGGTGTTGGCGTCAATTTGACTGCGGAATATGTTCTTAAGATTTCGTTCATATGGAGAGCAATTGCGGACACAGTAGGCCATGGCTTTGGCATTATCGTTTTGCTGGCATTTGTTTCCCTTTTGGCAACATCCCACAACCAAAATGTTTGCTGGGTATATAGCAGTCGATGTCGAATCTTTCTTACGAGCAAAGGAATCGGCGATGCGCCGCGTAGCGGGCGCGCGCCAAACTCTCTCGTCGCGCGAGCCCATGCTACCACCCGCGCCGCGCGCCTTCCGTCGTAGTCCGTGTTACTTGACGCGCTTGTGGCGGATGGCTAACCACCACATATATTATTCTAGTATATTTTACTTGACAATCAAATTAATATGAGATATTACTTCTAGTTTCTAGTTTCAGTTTACACAATTTTCGTTTTAAGTCCGACAAAGTCCATATTGGCACGCAGTTTAAAAAACTGATAAATGTAATTGTGGCGGTTCGCGCCACCAATGGTACACGCCCGCAACGGTGCCTGTAATACCGGCAGTCCGCATCGACGCTGCTAGGCGGCGCATCGCCCATACATTCTCTCGAGTTCAAGATTCTGCACCAACTTGTATAAGAGGAGACCCCCTACGGGACCAAGCCAGATATTTTCGGCGCGAGTTGCCTGGCATAAGGCGCGAGACGCCAGCCAATCACGGAGCTCGGTCGCCTGGCATAAGGCGCGAGACGCCAGCCAATCACGGCGCTCGGTCGCCTGGCATAAAGGCGCAAGAAGCCAGCCAATCACGGCGCTCGGTCGCCTGGCATAAAGCGCGAGACGCCAGCTAACCACGGTGCTCGGTCGCCCGGTTTTTTGTTTCAGGTCACACACGGACTTCTACACACGACCAACTTACGCATGGCCGCCCGATCCTGGCGTCCCACGTTGTGATAGATAAACCAACAGGAGGTAAAACGCCGCGTCTATTTGCAGAACGATTTACCTCAGACAAAAAGATGAATATTCTACCAAATGGCGTCGGACTTGCCCGCTGCCTCTTCAGGCAATATCCATGAGAAAGCGAGAGTATTCCTTCTCCTCGGTCACGTCTGAGGTAACTAGTGTGAACAGCACGTCCTCCACTTTTGTGGTCCAATCTCACGGGGATCCCCCTAAACTCTGAAGACTACAGCTGGGGTATCTACTAGCAGCGTAAATCAAACACAAGACGCCTCGAGTCAAACAGCTGACAAGCCCCCGATACGAGAGGCCACAGTCTGATCAACGATGGCCACCCAGACGAGTCCACAGAAGGCCAAAGCTGATGCCGCCACGCAGACAAAACAAAGAGGAGGACAACTCGTCAAAAATAGTATATGGCACGTGCGAGCGGTACAGAGGCCATACTACGACTAACCGGCGCTGAACGATATACGTATGCAGTCGCGCTCGATCGCGTTCAATCTGCATTCCGCTGACATCTGCCGTATGGAGACAGGAACTTCTGTCTCCCGATCTTGCGTGAAACACGATAAACTATCATATTCCAATAATACTTAATTTTTTTTAATTAACATTAATTTTTATTAAATATTTTTGTAAACAGTAAAATTACCTATAATAATTTGTGAAAAAAAAACTGTTATATAATATATATTATAGTTCTTATAAATAAATATATTAATCGTATTATTTTGCAAACATCTTATATATATAATTTAAACTGAAAATAATATAATCATATATGAATTTATATAATCATATAAGATTACCTACATATATTATGATCAGATCAAATATTGCATCTCAAAATATACGATAGATGGCATTCGATGGGATTTGTTTCTCGTATTTAAAATTTAACAAACAATGTTATAAGAACGGTATCAAAAGACACGTCGCGCTATGAAGCGGCACAATTTTTATATCAGTTGTATCGTGGAGTCCACCTTTATAATAAAGTGGCACACTTAAAAAATAACATTTAAAAATGTATAACAATTTTCTGAAACTTACTTAAATATATATGTCCTTATATATAATCTCGTATAATCATATATGACCATATTAAATTAAAGAAGGATGTTAAAAATGTTCGATTTTTGGCTCCCCTGCAGAAATTTAGTTCACCGTAAAAAATTACCCACATGAACAAGGAAAAACAGTCTTATATTCCAGAAATGCGGGGAACATTGATGTTACATAGAGTTACCTTGTGAAAGCCAAATATTTGGATACCACGCTAAAATTTTTCATAAATCGGATGCATTGCAAATGTTTTTTTTATTATAATTGATATCAAAAGGTTTTTGAAGTCTCTAATCACAAATCTATTATTCAAATGGCAAAATGTAGATATGGTGAATAAAAAATGGCGTCTTTGACATATAATTTTGTTCGTAGGATTACATCGTTCAAATAGTTTATCAAAATGAGTCTGAGTAGACTTTTTACATGCTGATTACGAATCCATTAATTAAATAAAAAAATTTAATATGGCGGATTCAAGATGGCCGATCCAAAATGTTTGTATTGTCGGAATAAAATCAGGTAATTTACTTATTTTTCTTGTTTATGTAGATCGTAAACAACAATTACGGTGAACTAAAGTTCCACAAAAAGACAAAAAAATCGAACTTTTTTAACATTTTCTTTTACCTAAATAAGTCTGTAAAAATATCTTATAGTTCTTGAATTTTTACACTGTCATCTTTAATAAATTGACATTTTCCTTACCGTCCAATTACCTCTCCCATTGATTAAAAAGTTTTCTGGAATTTGTCCTACATTGCTTCTATATAGACCAGGAAAATGCTCCAATGCTAATTTATGGAACAAATCACTGATAACAACAACATGTTGTGGAAGATCCATATCATACAAAGCTTTCTGAGGATTCAAGCTTGGCGGATCACGTACGATAAGAGATCCATACTGTCCGTCTATCATATGCACCGATACATGAGAATGATAGAAATGTGTTCCTGAGTTTTTAACTTTAAATTGGTACCTACAGAAAAAAATTGTGAAAAAATGTTTAAAAAAAATTAAAACAAAATAAATGCCGATCTTTTTAAAAAGTTATTAGAGTTGGTATAATTTATACAGAAATTCCACATAAAGAACAAAGAATTTCTGTTTTACATAATTTGGCATTACTTATAGTACCATTATACAAATTGTGATGTATTCAGGATTGGAACACAAGGCTATCAGTGAACAACGTTTATTACTAATATATACATAGTGCTTAGAAGCATGCGGTGTGCGCTGTGCTAGCCGACTGTGATCTGAGCTTGCCGTCGCTCGGCGCTGCTCCGCTCGCTCGGAGTCAGTGTTATTGTTCGCTACCGTACACAATCGCTATCCGTGATACATCACAACTCTCCCGCCTCTTTAATTTAAGCCCAATTGAAGCGGGGAGAACGACGCAATATCGGTTTGTTCGCCTGGCCCTTAATTATCTGATTAATGTGGCGCTTTTGAATTGCGCCTTTATCGGTCTGCACGTTGTACGTAGATGGCGAAGTCTGTTTTACGATTTTACCTGCGATTCGCTTATCGGCTCTTATGCCGTAATCATCAACCATGACATCGTCACCTACTGCTACTTCAACTTTGCGCCTAGCTGCTCTACTTATGATTTGCGCGCGTTACTTTTCTTCAACCGTTTCAGCTACATTCGGCTTTAAGAGATCAAATCGCGTTCGTAACTCGCGATTAAACATCAGATACGCTGGACTTCTACGTGTAGTACAATGCTCGATGCTACGATAATCATACAAAAACATATTTACAGCTGTGTCCAGTGTCTCTCCCCCCTGAACAATTTTTGTGATTTTGTCTTTAAAGGTTTTGTACGAAGTTGTACGCTTCTAAACTGCGGTCCTCCATCCGTAACGCAGTGCAATGGTAATCCAAAACGCGCAAACAAGCTTTTAAATTCTTCTATCAGCTTATATGTTTTTGTATTATTCTTAAAATTAATTACCTCAGGCCACTTTGAGTGCGCATTGATAATAATCAAATACATGTTACCGTAAAATGGCCCCGCGAAATCACAATGAATGCGACTCCACGTTTTCGTTGGTCAAGGCCATGTCGTTAATGGTGCGTGTGTGGCGACTTTTTATGTTGAATCAAACAAATTTTACATCTATTTACCAATGTTTCTATATCCGAGTCTACTCTTGGCCACCAAACGTACGAGCGCGCAAACATTTTGATTTTTACAATTCCCAGATGCGTGGCGTGTAATTCATTTAATATTGACAATTTCATATTTTCTGGAATGACGGCTCGCAGCCCCCAAAATAAACATCCTTTTTCAACTGTTAATTCTAATCGCTTTGAGTAGTAACATGTTTCGTTATCCGGTAATTTTTTTGCATCTGCCCATTCGCTCACTACATACTTCATTACTTTGCTAACCGTGTTATCTTTTTTACTTTCGGCTGCTAACATTTTATGATCAAAAGTTTGTAATCCTTCTTCGAAAAAGTTTATGTGCGAAAAATTCGGTTCTAATTCTAACAACAATATATCGCTTTCTTTATCTTCAATTAGAAGTCTAGATAACGCATCGCAATTTGCATTTGCTTCAGATTTTACATGTTCTATAGTGTACCGAAATCCTGATAGGAAATAAGCCCATCTTTGAAAACGATTGTCAGCTGTTATTGGTACTCCTTTGCGCGGGCCTAGAATTAATTGCAAAGCTTTATTATCTGTTCTCAGGATAATCACTTTTCCAAAAATAAATTCATAAAATCTTTTAAATCCGTAGACTATCGCCATCGCTTCTTTGTCGAGTATTGTACGGCTTAATTCTTTTTTCCCTATTTTCTTAGACGCGTATGCAATCGGCTTCTCAGTGCCGTTTTTATATTTATGAGACAATAGTGCCGAAATTCCATAATCCGATGCATCGCATGCTAACACTATCTGCTATGTTGGATCGTAATGCGCTAATACACGTGGTGAAATTAATTCATTTTTCAACCATTCGAACGCTTTTGTACACTCATTGTTCCATTCTAACTCTTGTTTAACAGTTCGTATAATGGAGTCAATTTTGCTGCCCTACTTTTTAAAAATCGCGAGTAAAATGTTACAAGCCCTAAAAACGACGCTAAATCTTTATGGTTTTCCGGTTGTGGGGCGTTTATCATTGCAAGTACTTTAGATTTTGCTTTATGCAACCCGTTTTTGTCTATCACGTACCCTAGTATTTCGATTCTGTCTTGCATAAATTTGCTTTTTTCTTTATTAATTCGTAGTCCGCATTCCTGTAATCTTTCGCAAACTTTTTCCAAATTCGCCTTATGCTCTTCTTTAGTGCGACCCGTTACATAGATATTATCGAGATACGCGATTGCGCCATCTATTCCCCTTAGGCATTCGTCTATTTTCTTCTGCACATCCGCTGGTGCTGGTGAGACACCTTCTGGGATATTCTTATATCTAAATAAACCTTTGTACGTTACAATTGTAAGCAGATGCAAGCATTCTTCATCCACTGGGAATTGCATGTACGCGTGCGTTAAATCCAATTCGGAAAACAATGTGCCTCTTTGCATGTTTGCGAAAGTTTCATCAATTATGTGCAATGGATATTTATCAATAATTACATAGGGATTTAACATGAGCTTAAAATCTCCACATAGTCTAATATTACCGTTACTTTTGAAAACTGGTACTTCACTAGTTTCTACCGGCTCTAAATCCCACAATTTAACTAATCTATCTAACTTTTTTTCTATCAGTGGTTTTAACACATGCGCGACATGTCTACATTTCATGGTTATTGGACGCGCGTCGTTTTTCAAGTGCATTTTTGTTTTGCTTTTATTAAACATTTCTGGTGTATCGTTAAACAATTTACTGTATTTTTTTGAAAAAATAATTAGCTACATTTTCAACATTAATTTTATTAAAACTATTTTCATTTTTATTCCTTAAACGTAATGGCCATAATCCGAACGCTTGTAACCTTTGTCGTCCGATCAATGCTGGTCCCGTACCAGGTAAAATAAAACATTCCAATACTCTTGTTTTACTTTCCAATTCGACTGTTAGATTTGTTAATTTCCCGATTGGTTGTAAGGTGTCCCCGTTGTACAACTTAAAGTTTCTTTTTGTTTTTACCAATTTATACATTCTGAAAAATTCATTAAAGCATTTCTCTGAAATTACTGTCGCGTATGTGCCAGTATCTAATTCCATACTTACTTTAGTTCCGTTTACCGTTACGTCAACAAACATAGGCTCAGCCCCTTCGTTATCGCTCACATACTTTACATACTCATACTCATCGCTCAAGTCCAATTTGTGAAACTCGTTGCAATGTGGTGTCGTCTCTGGAACTAGGGCTGCTCCGCTGTCTTCCTGCATCAGCTTGAGTTGTTGTTGCGTTGATCCGGCGCTCCTTTTCCGGCATGTTACCTTTAGATGGCCTTTCTTGCCACAGTTATGGCACGTGAACTCTCGGTATCGGCACCACTTGCTTGTATGATTTGGCTTTCCGCAGCAATAACATACAGTGCCTTGCTCGCTCGACGGTTGCTGGTTATGTTGTTGTTGATTTGAGCCAGCCGTGGGCCTTTGCGGCGTTGTTGGATTACCTCCACTCATGTTCCATTTACCGGGCTTTCGTGAGTTCTGTAAGGCGAAAACTTCGCTTATGGCATTTTTATTTTCCAATACTTGTAACGTACTTGTAGCATTTTTTTGCAGTTTCTCGTATCACGGCTTTTTTAAACGCCGTCTCATAGTCCAATTTTTCGATTCTGAACAGCGCTGCTTTCGTGTCGTGGTCCTTCAGTCCAATCACAAATTGGTCTCAAAGTGCTACTTTTATATTTTCGAAAGTGCAGTGAGTAGCTTAGGAACCCCCACATCGGCGCTCGGGTACTTCTGCGAGGAAGCGGGGCGGGCCGCGCGCACGCGGGGGGGAACGCCATAAGAGATAGGCGAGGGGAACGAGGAAAAGGGTATAGGTTCATCGGAGGGGGGAACTGCGGGGGGAAAATTCCCAACGCGATTTACTAGTAACTGGACAAGTTCTTATCGCTGTCCAATCAAATTTGAGAACAGGCTCGAGGCTGTCCAATCAGAAGACAGTATTTTGTGGTAACCTGAAAAACGGAAATTCCCTAGGCGGGTGATGGGAAATTTCGCGCCGCAACGTTGGCACCGGGTTGAGGGGGAATCGTCGAACCCGGACGCTCCGAGGGGGCGCTCGAATCGGCGGAACTGCGTTATCAACCGCGTTATCGGTCGCGCGCGGAAATCCGCCTTGATTCGTCACCGCGTTATCGACCGCGTTATCAGTCGCGCGCGGAAATCCGCCCCAATTCGTCACCGCGTTATCGACCGCGTAATCGATCGCGCGGAAATTGCGCGCCCCGCTCCGCCACCGCGTTATCGAGCGCGCGAGAAAATCGCGCGCCCCGCTCCGCCACCGCGTTATCGACCGCGCACGAAAATCGCGCGTCCCGCTCCGCCACCGCGTTATCGACCGCGTTAACGACCGCGCGCTGAAATCGGGCGTCCCGCTCCGCTACCGCGTTATCGATCGCGTTATCGACCGCGCGCTGAAATCGGGCGTCCTGCTCCGCCAATCGCGGCGCAAGAGAGAGAACGTTCGCGCGCGAGGATGAGGCTTTTCGAGAAAGAGAGACGCGAGTACTATCTTTGTCCATTCCGATTCGCGCGTCATCGCGATTAAAAATTTTGCGCTCGCGCGCGCGTTTGGACTTGTTCGAGGTCGTTCCTGTCAGTTTTTTCTTTTGTTTTTTTCGCAGGATGCGGCGAGCGAATATCCTCTTCCCAGAAGAGTGTATCCCGGTAGGTACATCCTCCATTGAGATAACGAACGAGTATAAATTGAGTTTGCGCGACAGCGTAAAGCGCATCGGAACGGTATAAGTTACTGTTGTTTCTTTTAACGCGGGATAAGCGTCGAGTACGTAGAACTTTGCAAACCGGTGTTTAATCTTAAAATCAGGAAACCGATCGTGAAAATCAACGATACCGCTCGTAAGGAATTGTTGCAGGATTTGTGGAGAGTCGACGTAACGAGATATTTGATCCGTCGCGAAATCGGAATCGTCGATAGCCAATTCAACCGGAGGTTTCTTTATTGCCATATATTTTTGAAAAGAATAGAGAACGGTAGAGAGGACGGTGGAGAATTTAACGTCTAATTGATTTAGACGCGTTAGCGGCGCAAGCGTAGCATTAGCGATGCGCATTCGCGAATGAACGATCGCCGTTATCCCTCGCCCGAGGAATCGGACGACGAACTGCGCTGTCGCGAGCCCGTGCCCAGGTTTTTGTCCGATTCGGTTGACAAATCGGCGATAGTCGAAACACCGTTGTCGTCGCACGCGTGTGCGTGGGTGGTGAAGGAGGACGCGCGATGGAATCTGGCTACCCATCATCTGCGGAGAGAGATCGGAGAGCGAACTACTCGCGAGCGAGCGTGGATAAAGACGACGGTAGCAAACTCCGTTAGGGCGAACGATTATAAGCGTTGCCTGCCGCTCGAGTATTATCTTTATTTTGAAACGGTGAATGGAGGAGAGAAGATACGTAGGATTCAAACCTACAGGTCTCGTCGTCTTTTTGATCGAGTGAAATTTAGTGTTCCCGACAATGAAAGGCCCTTTTGGATAAAATGCAGAAACAGTGCTACGAGTTGCTCGCCGCGGACGTCCGCGACGCGGACGGGTACCGCGCGTGGAAACGACGATGCGACGAGTGTCACCGGCTCATGCGGGAGGAGTGTCGAGTCAAACGCTCTGAGAAGCGAGGAAACACGGGACCTGTGACTGCTCTGGTGGCTCTAATAGCGCGATTGGAAGGTTCGAGGGAGAATCTGCGTTGACGATTTGAACGCGCCGTAGGTGCCGGCCTGGACGGTGGGAACGGCGGTAGCAGCGTCGAGAGAGGATTTTCGTGGGTCGAGATCGATACGGCGTTCCAACGTCGCGTACTGACCGGTGCTGTGACAAACTCAATGTACATCAAACCCGCGCGATTTTTCGAGGATGCGAGAGGCACCGTGCTCGAAAAAGTGCGGGATAATATGACCAGACATGGGTGTCTGAAGGTCAATGTCATATTTAATGGGGAATTCGTAGCGGACGTTAAGACCGATGTGAAGAGTATCGCTACGCGGAACGAACAGCTCCTCCCAGGGTCCGATCTGGACGAGTGGTACGAAAGGCACGTGCGCGACGCGATTCTGGTGGCGTTGGACGAATTTCAGGAACGCGACAGCGGATGGGCGTTGTCGCGAATACTGAACCTAACGGTGAACGTGAACAAGTGTAATCCCATGCGAGTGGAATGTTGGATGAAGATACCGCTAGGTATAAGACTTAAAAATGCGGTGGTCAACGTGCTGTCGGAGAACGACGCGTGTTTCGCGCGTGCGGTGGTCGCGGCTCTGTATCCCGCTCAGCGGAACGCGGAACGATGCGGCTCGTATCCCGATTACGCGACGGTGCTGAATCTCGACGGGATCAAGTTTCCCATAGATCTGAAGCACATCGGAAAGTTTGAACGTCAGAACGTGTCGATCAACGTGTTTACAACACGGGAAGGAATTGAAAAAAATATTAGGTTCGGACGGGGCGCTGACGACAACGCGATCGTGCCTCTGCGGTTGACCAACTATAAGAGAGATAGACACGTAAATCTCCTGTATCTGCGCGATACGCTACGCGGCGTCAACAGGGGCCATTTCGCCTAGATAAAGAATCTGTCGCGATTGGTGGGTTCGCAATTGACCGTGAGCCGGTGTGCGAAGTACGTTTGCAATTGGTAAGTAAAAAATCCGGAAGAACAAGGAAACGGCGCTATGTTATTTTATATATACACGTTTATTTCGCAGATGTCTACACTATTTCTATACGCAAGAAAAGTTGGCCGCTCACAGCGTTGACTGCGGTCGAAATAAACGACTGCGCCATCGTTCTTCCGAACGAGGACGATAAGTGGCTGTCGTTCGACAATCACGACAGAAAGGAGCGATTCCCCTTCGTGGTGTACGCGGACCTGGCGTGTCTTCTCGAACAACGGGAGAGGGAGAATGCCGAAGGGGACGCGAGAACGGAAAGATACGCCTATCAGCGTCACGTACCGTTCAGCCTGGGCTATTATTTGTGCTGCACCTACGACAATACCGTATCCACGTACAGATATCGTCGTGGCGAGGACTGCGTTTCGTAATTTGTGAACGAGCTTCGCGTTCTCGCACGTCACGCTAAGATTAAATTCTCCACCAATATATTGATGGTAGAACTTACGGAGGACAAGAAACTCGAGTTTCAGCGCGCGACGCATTGTCACGTGTGTCGAAAAGCATTCCAACCGGAGAACAAGTGCATGCGAGATCACTGTTATCTAAACGGACGCTACAGAGGTCCGGCGCATTCTCGTTGCAATCTGAATTACAGAAACGTGTACGTGATTCCCGTGTTCTTCCACAATCTGTCGGGTTACAACGCGCATTTTATCATCGAGAAAATTGTGAACGATTTTGAAGGTGGGGTCGATCTCCTGCCGCTTACGAAGAAAAATTACATATTTTTCTCGAAGACCGTTAAGGAGACGGACGGGATATGGAATCGGTTCGTGAAGCTTCGATTCGTAGACTCGTACAAATTTTTAGCCGCAAGTATCGAAACCGTGGCGTCCTATCTGGACAAGGACAAGCCGAGAATAACGCGCTTGGAGTACGCGGATTTGAGCATGGAGGATCTCGATCTGCTCACTCGCAAGGGAGTATTTCCGTACGAGTACGTCGATAGCGTGGACAAACTGCTGGAGACTGAGCTTCCGCCGCGCGAGGTTTTTTACAGCTCCCTGACCGTCGATACCGCGAGCGAGAGCGACTACGAGCACGCGACGAGAGTCTGGCGACGTTTTCGCGTGCGAGATCTCGGCGAGTACAGCGATCTGTATCTCAAGACCGACATGCTTTTTCTGGCGGATATCTTTAAAAATTTTCGGGACACGTGTTTAGCTAGTTACGGGCTGGATCCCGCGTATTATTATACGTTGCCGGGGTGTACGTGGGACGCCATGCTGAGGTACACCGGCGTGTGTTTCGAGCTGCTCACCGACATCGATATGGCGCTGTTCGTGGGACGCGGAATACGCGGCGGGATTGGTCCTTTGTACTTTGGCTATGCGAAAGATCTCGTTGGTCCAAATGGGAGTGTAGCCTTTTTCGAAAATCGTTTTGAATTTGTTCACGCGCACCGGATCGTCGACTCGAAATCTCGCCGGCGGGATCGCCCCGGCGTACTTGCTCAGCACATCGATGACCGTCTAAATGTAATTGTGGCCGACGTTTACGCGCGAATAGGGACGTATCTCGACCACGTCGGCCTGCCACAGGTCGTCGTAACCACGCACCACGACGCGGCGGCGTGGAAAGTTTTTTCGCCCCGGCGCGTGCAATTCCTCCACGAGTTTTCGTTTTTCCACGCTCATTGTTTAAGAAGCTGTAAAACCGTCTTAATTGCGATGATTTCAACATCGTGCTTATCTACGGTATTTTTCACAGCAACAAACTCTTCTTTTATCGCATCACTTAAAGTCTTTTCGGGCTCCGCGATCGTTCCCTCGACGTAGCTCATGTTCGTCGCATCGGTGCCGACCTCCGGCGCGGCCACGCGTCGTATCTTGCGCTCCGACGCGTCGTAGGAATCTTTGCGCAAGAAAAGCGCGTCGTTTCAAAACGTCGCGATTTCTTCTCTTAGACCTTGGTTTGCGTTTGTCACGATGACGCCTGTGAACTCTCGATCGACGGTGTTCTTGTTCTCGATCTCTTCGATCACGGCACTCTTGAACCGTTCGATCGTGTCCTCTACGTAACTCTTGTTCGTCGCGTCGGTACCGATCTCCGGCACGGCTACGCGTCGTATCTTGCGCTCCGACGCGTCGTAGGAATCCTCGTTCAAACGGAGCGCGTCGTTTTTCCTGATCTCATCGGTCACGACGCTCTTGAGCCGCCCGATCGCGCCCTCTACGTAGCTCTTGTTCGTCGCGTCGGTGCCGACCTCCGGCGCGGCTACCCCTTGTATCTTGCGCTCCCTTGCGTCGTAAAAGTCCCGATTCGAGAGAAGCGCGTCGTTCCTCACCGCCGCTATCTCGCCTTTCAATTTTTCAGTCGCGCTTCTCTTCGATCGTTCGATCGCGTCCTCGACGTAGCTCTTGTTCGTCGCGTCGGTGTCGATCTCCGGCACGGCTACCCGCCGTATCTTGCGCTCCCTCGCGTCGTAGAAATCTTCGCTCATAAAGAGCGCGTTGTTGCGCGCGTAATTACGCAGGGACTCGATCGAGAAGCGTAATCTCACCGTGGACGCACCGTCGATTCCGTCACCGTTGCTCCGATTTGTCAGAGACATGCCAAACTTGTTCACGGACATCGCGCGTGGGGGAGGCGCGGGAGCGCGTGCGATTCGTCCTGCCGTCGCGCTTGACGCGACCGATCAATTTATGACGAAGTCAGCCTCGCGAAGTTCCTCGATTATCAACAGAATTTCGTTGTCGTGAGCATCGTTGCCGGCCCGACGAGAGGCGTCCAGCAGTCGAAGTCTATCGACCAGCTCGTTGGGATCGTCCCAGTGAACGTAATCGATCGCGTTGTCGGTCAGTCGCATGGCCGACGGTAGCCCGACACCCTTCGTAGTTCCAACTCTGTGAGACAGGTTTACAAGCGGCGCTATTATATTTTTGTACTTCGGTCCCTTGTTGCTCTTGACAGGCTTGTCGGCGTTGCTGCCGCGTTTGTGGGCGCTGGTGGAGAAAAGTATACTCCTGTACGTTAGTTTGTGCTGGCGTCGGGTTTTCGCTTGAAGATCAACTCGTACAGGCCGCGCGTGCCCTTGTACCGTACACCGTCGATGACCATGAAGTCATCCGCGTTCACGTCGAATCGCTTGTTACTCAGCATCGTGCCGTTCTCGCCGAGATGCACTCCGTAAACGATGTCGATCTCCTTATTTTTGTCGCCGCTCAGAAGAGCGCCCACGTATTCCCGCCCTAACGGTCCTAGTTGGCTACCCAGAGCGTCGCGACCTTCCGCCGTGCTCAAAGACTTATTGACGGACTTCTCCAACGTGGGAGGTGGAGTCGTCGTCTCCAAGACGGTCTCATGTTTTCGGGGTAAAAACTGGACTGACTCGGTGCGGATCGGCGTGGAGCTCGTCATAGTCGTCGTCGCGGGAGCCAAACTCAGCCGTGCTGGACGCGACTCTTTTTTCCGCTGTTGTGGTTGTCCTGATTGGTGCAAATACGTCGTCGTAGTCCTCCCCGTAATCGTGCTCCAGGTCGGCGCCAGCATCGCCGTCGTCGTCGTCGCCGTTCTTGCTATCCTTCTTCGCTCTCTTCGTCGCTTTCATCTTTCTCGCGAGCGAAAAGCTATCGTCGTCGTCGTCAATCTTGCCCGGTCCTTTACCCCTACGTTCCACGTCATCGGCGAGCCGTTTCAGATGTTTGACGATGGGCTCGTACCTTTTTTCCAGAGCGATCTCACTCTCCATTTTTCCGGCTCTGAGAGCGGCGTACTTCCTGCGAATCGAAGCGCGCGTTTTGGCTATCTCTCGCGCGGTCCTTCTCTCCCGCGATCGCGCTCATACTCGCGTCGTTCGGCGAAGCGCACTGATCGGCTCTACAGCACGGCGAAGTCGTGGAACCCCGTCTGTACCGTTCGCCTCGCAACGCGCTGTCCTTGTCTATCACGGCGAAACCGTAGGTGTGTTGCCAACACTCGCGACAGAAGGCGCGAAACTCGTCGTACGACATATCGATGTTTACGTGATCATCGTACATGTGTCGCAGATTGGTGCCGTCCTGCCTGAACAGGATCAACAGATTTGCGTTATCGCGCACGAGCTGTTTCGGTATTTTGGCGTACGTTTGACAGAGGTTAAAGCAATCGATATTTGAATGTCGACCCATAGAAAAATACTCCTTCATTCTGTCCTGCTTGTCGCAGGCCACGCCGTCGAAGACGAACACCGAGTCGGGAAGCGCCTCGTCGGGCGGAATGACGTCGCGATTGTCGGCAAACGCGCGATAGCTGATCTCATCCATAGGCTTGAACAATCGTTCGAGATATCGATACTTCGGTTGTTGCAGAGATTTCGAGTACACGTATACGTTCTTGAAACGAAGACCGTGCGGTTGTTCCAGCAGATTCACCAGAACGTTCGTCTTACCGCAGTTAGAGGGACCGCAGATGATGCAACGTACGACGTTTGGTAGTAGAGGACCGTGTCTGCGCGATTCTCCGCTTCCTCCCTCGGTCGCGCCCGACCTTGTCAGCGTTTTGCGATCCACATTCAAGACTTTTATCGTCACTGACTGTCGCACGAATCGCATTGTGCCTCCTCTTTCTCTTTCTCTCGGTTTTTTTCCACAAGCGCGCTCGTTCGCGATGAGCTCCCGAGCGCTGGGGTAGGGGAGCGGAGCACGGACGTCGTTTTGTTTCGTTGCGCGTGCGCAGACGCTTCGCGCGCGAGTATAAGTAGCGTGAGCGTGTCGCCGTATCTGTAGAATTTTGATCTAAGAAGCAACGAATCGTTCGCGCGCGTCGGTGATCGAGATGTTTTCCATGATACTGACGGACAGGCGTGATATTCTTGATCTAACCGCCGAGAAGCTGGAATTTGTTCCAAAGATCGTTCTGTTGAGTAAATTTGAGAAATACGTGCAACAGGTGTGGGACCGTTTGCCCGAACATATAAAAGCGGATCCCGAGGTGCAGAGGATATCGCTCGTGTATGGAACATTACAATCGTCCGTGGCAGCGAACGCACATAGACGGTCCACCGTCACTCATCAAGGACTGCTACGAGTGCAACCGCGCGCTCGCTCCGAACGGTGAGTCGTCAAAAGTTTTCCGTTCGAATTAAAGAAGAGGAAGAAAAACCCTCCCGCAACCGCGACCGAATGCGTGGCGCCGACCCACTCAATTGTGCGATAAACGCTCTTCCCTTCGAGCTGCATATACCCGGCTATTAGTTTTGCGGACCTGGTACGCGTCTAGCGAAGAAACTAGCGCGCGGCGAAAAAGGCATGAATCCGTTCGACGCGGCGTGTCGCGAGCTCGCCGAACGACACGTCGCCAATCGATTGCTCGTCGAGAGGACGCGCGAGCGCGTCACCGCAAAGAACTCGACGGTCAGTGAGAGACTCGCCGCGGCGGCCGTATGGGCGGCTATGAAGGCAAAGACGAAACTGGGCATGGGTGTGGAAAGGAAAAGAGGAAAAAAGAAGAAAGGAACGGAATCGAGCGGGAAGAACACGAGGACGAGAAGAAAGAGGCGGAGGATACTTCCTACAGCGAAACGCGGCGGCTTCTTGCCCTTCCTACCGATGTTGAGCGCGCTCGGTTCCTTGATCGGTGGCACGGCTGGCGTGGCCAAAACGGTGAGCGCCGGCAAAGCGGCGCAACGACAACTCGAGGAAGTGCAGCGACATAATCGCGCGATGGAGGGTCGCGAGTTGTACCTCGCGCCGTATAAGAAGCGCGGAGGTGGCGCGAGAAGAATCGTCGAAAAAAAATTGCGCGAAAGAAGGCGACATTAGCGGCGATGTCGGATCTGCCGCCGTACGGCGTCACGACAAACGAGCAACTCGATCGATCGGCGCGTCGCCTACGCATACCGTCCTTCCGCGGGGTGTTCATGCGCGACGTTCTGCCGACGAAGGTGCGATACGCGGAGTGTGGCATCGTGAATCTCGATGACGCGGCGGGTCTGGGCACGCATTGGGTCGCTTATGCGAAGAAAAGGAACGCGGCGATCTGCTTCGACGCGTTCGGAAATCTCCGTCCGCCGAGGGATCTGGCGCAATATCTCGGCGGTGACAGCGAGAGCGCGATCGTGACATACAATCGTCGCGCGTTTCAGACGTTTGAGCAGAGAATCTGCGAACAACTGTGCCTGCAATTTCTTCGCGAAATCGATTGGGGGAGTGGCGGAAGATCGACGTTCTCCCGCGATGTCGCTGACGCTCACGTTAACCGGAACCAGCAGCGTTCTCACAGCGAGTCATTTTCCCGCTTTGGATCTGAGCGACAGCGAGTACGAGCTGGGTTTGGCGACTTTTGAAACGTACAATTCGATACCGAACGTTACGCCGGCGAACAATCGATTCTACTACGGCGAGGACGACCGGAAGATCGTTTTTCCGGAAGGATCGTACGAGCTGCGAGCCGTGAGCAGATATCTGCACGCCGCTCTTTTTCATCGCAAACGTCGCGCCCGCGAGAAAGAAAAAAAAGAGAAGAGAGAAAAACTGCAGGCCGATGGCGCTGGACGGGTAAAAGAAAAAAACCAAACAGAAAAGGACGACGACGACGACGACGATGATAATGACGGTTATCGCATATACGAGGACGAAGACGACGACGACGACGGTTATGGCATATACGAGGACGACGGCAAGAACGACGACAATGACGGCGGTGGGAGAACGATACTCGCTCTTCGCGCCAACGAGAATACCATGAGGAGCGAGATAAAATGCGCCTACAAAGTGAATTTTACAAAACCGAATAACATCGGTTCTCTTTTGGGTTTCTCGCGCGATCGTATCCTAAAACCGAACAAATGGTACGTTTCCGACGGACCCGTTGACGTCATGACGAACATAATTCGCATCGAATGCAGCATCACCACGGGAACGTACAGCAACGGACGCTCGGCGCACGCGATACACGCATTCGCGCCGAAAGTTCCACCGGGATATAAACTGTCGGAGACTCCGACGCAGATCATTTACCTCCCGATCGTTGCGCGAAACGTCACCGATATCACGGTGCAAATCGTGGATCAGAACGATCGATTGATCGACTATTGCGGCGAGGAGATAACGATTAGACTGCACGTACGTCATCGCCGCGGTTAGTGTGTGTGTGTGCGCGCCGTATCTCCGCGACCTGAAGAGAAAGCGAGAGGGATGCTCGTTCTGAACGGATCAAGCGCGGATTGCACGAACGAGCGAGCTAGCCCGTTCTACGACGAAATCGAAAGCGTAAGAAAGAGAAGAGGCGGCGGAGGAGGAGGAGGAGGAAGGAGAACCGTTTTCAGCAACGCCAACGTCAGGTTCCTACGATCACTGGGTCTCGCTGTGAGAAACGCGTCGTCGCCGCGTCGTTTCCACATCGACAAAAGAAAAAACCATGGCCGACATTCTGAGTATCGGCGGTGAGCCGATCTTCGACGAGCGCATCGTCGGAATCGAGACTCACACGTATAATCCGTACGTGAACACGACGTTCGGGCACAACGACGAGATACGAATACCCATACAGCAGCAGGATCTGTATACGCTGCCGTGCGACAGTTTCCTGTACGTCGAGGGACGACTCTATGACGACGCCGGCGGCGCGACGACGTCGGAGGCGAGGGACGATCAAAGACAATACGCGAAATTGGTCAACAACTGCGTCGCTTTTATGTTCGACGAGATTCGATACGAAATTGACGGCGTGGAGATCGACCGGTGTAGAAACGTCAAAATAACCAACACGATAAAGAACTACATGTCGCTGACAGCCAAATGAGCCAGGAGACTGCAGAACGCCGGATGGTGTTATCCGACGAACGAATCGAATCTGAACAGCCCATTTTGTCAATTCAACTTTTGCGTGCCTTTGAATATTCTTTTCGGTTTCTGCGAGGACTACAAACGCGTGGTGATAAACGCGCGACACAAGCTTATCCTGATACGCGCTCGTAACGACGTCAACTGCGTCGTAGGTCCGAAAATAATCGTGCCGAGAGATCCGGCCAAGGATCCTAAAATTACGCTACTGAAGGTGCAATGGCGTATGCCGCGCGTGGCGTTAAACGACGTGACTAAATTGTCGCTATTGCAAACGTTGGAGAGCGGACGATTTCTGAGCGCGGGCTTTCGCTCTTAGGACCTGTACGAATTTCCTTTGCTGCAGAGCACGACCAAGTATTCGTGGGCCGTGAAAGCCGCGCCGCAGTTGGAGAAGCCGCGATACGTCATATTCGCGCTTCAGACCGGACGGCGAAACGAATTCATGGAGGAATCCTCGAGGTTCGATCATTGCGCGCTCGCCAACGTGAAATTGTATCTCAACTCGGAATTCTATCCCTACGACGACGTGAACGCGGGATTCGAAAGCGACAAGTTCGCCGTGCTGTACGAGATGTACGCGAAATTTTGAGGAGCGTACTACGGGGACAGTCGCGACGACGGGCTCTTCTCCCCGCGCGAATTCGCGCGGGTAGCTCCGCTCGTGGTTATCGATTGTTCCAAAACAAAGCGGTGAAGAGCGCCACCGTGGACGTGCGCATGAATTCGAATGCAAGGAAAACGTTCCGCCGAAGACCACCGCCTTTTGTCTCATTGTTCACAATCGCGTCATCGCGTACGGTCCACTGACCAAGGTAATGCGCAAAATTATCTAACGGAAAAATGCAATTGTGGGATATCACATCCCGAAAATAGGAGATATATAAATACGGGGATCTTTTGATTGTTCCTCAAATTCCGTTAAGAACGAGCAACTTGAGTATGAATTGTTCGACGCGCACCGACTCAATGGCCGCAGCAGCAACGACGACGACGATCTTCGTCGACCTGCAGGGATTCGTGGTGAGCGACAGATTAGTCGCGAAAGAAATGGCCGTGCTCCGAAGCGAGACGCGCGAACTCGCGCATCACGTGTTTCGCGTGCCGATGGCGTGGGACCTCTTCACGAGCGCCGAGAAAGTAAGTGCTAACTGGCTGATGACGAACGATCACGGCCTCCGTTGGAAAAACGGGGACGTGGACTATCGTCTAGCCAGGTCGATTATTCGACGCGCGGTGTGCGACGACCTGGGTGAGAGAGGAGAGACGCCCCGCGCGCGGATATACGTGAAAGGGCTCGAAAAAAAGAGGTGGCTGGAGGAGATCCTCGGCGACGCCGTTCGCGACGTCGACGCGACGATCGAGACCATCGACGCCGAGTACGAGGACATCGATCGATTAGAATTTCTTCGGACCGATCGGGCGTTTCGCTGCGGATGCCATCAACGGTGCTGCGCTATGGAGAACGTGATGAAGTTGCGCGACTGGTGGAACGAGCGACGCGATTGTCTTTCCAGCATCGACTCCACAGATCAAATATAAATATGTATCCATCCGTCCACATCCATCTATGTGTATATATGTTACAGTTAAAACCCGAAATCCGTCAAAACCCGAATTTACTGGTAAATTCTAGTTTTAACTAAGCCCTTTCGGTAATTCGCGTTCTAACTGAAATAATTTAGTTAAAACTAGAATTGACTGATTGCTCTTAGTGAATTCGCGTTCTAACGTGTCGCCGGCGCGCTTGTCAATTGTCTAAAGCCCGGTCTACATAGGCCGCAGTTCGCAAAACGCAAGACACACGCACAGTCTACATGTTAATCTAACCTCTATACACAGAGACGTTAGATTGACATGTAGACTGTGCGTGTGTCTTGCGTTTTGCGAACTGCGGCCTATGTAGACCGGGCTTAATACGTGCAGTCGTGCAAGTCAGTACAATTGTGGACGGTGCTGAACGTCCACAACGCGATGTGTGCATTTGAGAAAGGTCCACGACGCGTTGTGGACGGTGCTGATCATCCACAACGCGATGTGTGCATTTGAGAAACGTCCACGACGCGTTCTGCATAACTTGCATGTACTGTAAGTTATAAAGCGAAGTCACGCTGCTTACTGAAGGAGGAGGGTGCGGGAGGGGAGCCGAAAGCCCCCTTGCACCTCTCCCTCCCCCCGCGTGCGCGCGCCCGTGTGTGTGTGTGTGTGTGAGTAACGCCCTTTAAAAGTATTTAAGTGTTTAAAGCGCGTCAACTAACCTACGTAAGTTAGTGACGCGCTTTAAACAGTTAAATACTTTTAAAGCGCGTCACTAACCTACATGGGTTAGTTGACGCGCTTTAAATACTTAAATACTTTTAAAGCGCGTCACTCACACACACACACACACACGCCGGGGGGTTCAAGGGGGGGCCTTCGGCCTCCGCTCTCGCACCTACCTCCGCCGATAGGCAGCGTGGACCTCGCTTTATAACTTAAAGTACATGCAAGTTATGCAGAACGCGTCGTGGACGTTTCTCAAATGCACACTTCGCGCTGTGGATGTTTTTTTCGCTCACTGAGCAATTTCGGTGTTTGGGCGTAACACATGTATGTATAGCATTGCCGATTAAGGGATTTTGCGTTTTGACTGTAAGAGAAGCACGTTAGACCGTGAATTTACTAAAGCAGTCGGTTAATTCTAGTTTTAACTAAATTTTTTCAGTTAGAGCGCGAATATACTAAAGCACTCGGTCAATTCTAGTTTTGACTAAATTATTTCAATTAGAACGCGAATTGCCAAGCTGGCTTAGTTAAAACTAGAATTTACCAGTAAATTCGGGTTCTGACGGATTTCGAGTTTTAACTGTAACATATATATAATATTTTAATCAATAATAAGAAAACTGATGCAAAATCAACGAACAAAATTATTTATTTTTTCCGCATACCTACACCGCATATACATATAATCGTGCGCGATAACGCCGAGCGCGAGACGGACGAGAGCGATAGTCGGAAGCGTCGAGCGGAAGCGCAATATCGGGCGGCGGGAGCGTCTAATCTCGTTATAATTCGGGCGTATTTATCTTTATATAATATTTATTTGCTTCATATTTATGGCTATAAATAATAGATTTTTGTATAACAGATATAGTAATGCAAATAAAAGAGAATTATATTTATTTAATATTTATTTAATATTCAATATTTATTTAGAATTATATTTATAGGTGTACAACAGATTTCGTAATGCAAACAAAAGATGCTCCTCTTTAGTTGTTTATGAAATTATATTTATTTAATATTTAACATTACATCTATATAGTTATTCAATATTTACTCGTGTATTGTATCCATTTTTATCACTTTCGCATATTTATTTGCTATTAGGGGGGAGGCGGTGGGCCAGCCCTCGCCGACATCGTCGTCGTAATCGTCGACGTTTATTAGGGTGACGACGTTTATCAGGTTGACATCCCCGACCAATCAAATTGCGCGAGCGTTCGCACATCGACCCACACATCTATCAAAATCGATTGGCATGGTTCTTCATCCTCGCGTCGCGGCGCCGCCGAATGCGCTCAGTAGAGTACGTAGGTAACCGGCCGGTGAACCACACGTGTCTGCATCCGCAAAACACAGAAGGGTCAAACCGGGTGGTGGGCCACGCGACAAGATTTCCGCTCGTTCCGCGACAAGATCTCTGCTTGCACCGACAGGATCTCAGCTTGTGCTGCGACAAGTCTGGCTCGCGTCGACACGAGATCCGAGCTCGTACCGCGACAAGATTCTCCGCTCGCGCCGCGACAAAATGTCCGCCGTAAGCCTGCCATCCCGCGTGTCGTACTAAGATGCTCGCTCGTACGCGAAAGCGTGGTTCACCGCGTCGACTCACACTTTCCGTCGTCCCACGCCGGACAGTATGTTTTGAAACAAGTCTTAAGTGCTCCTCAGTTGAAAGTTAAGCGCCGTGTTCGGCCGTATTCAATCTCGCCACTTGCGAGTGATCTGCGTCGTGCTCGGCCGTCACTCCTCGCGGGAGAATCGTTCTATCTCGCGAGTTGCGAATGATCTGCGTCGCGCTCGGCCGTCATCCTTTGCGAGAGTTTCCGTGCAACTTCGCTGGTTGCGAGTGATCTGCGCTGCGTTCAGCCGTCCCCTTCGCGAAGTTCAGGTTCAATCTCGCCGAATGCGAGTGATCTGCGCCGCGCTCGGCCGTCACCCTTAGCGAGAGTTAAAGTATAATCTTGCGGGTTGCGAAGGATCTGCGCCATCGGCCGTCGTCCCTCGCTAGAGACACTAAGACACCACATTGTGCGGGTAAAGTGCCGTGTTCGGTCGTTTTACCGCGCGCAAGACATTCCGCGATAATTTTTGTGAGCGTCTCGTGCGCCGTGCGCCGTTCTCGGCCATGTTGGTGTAAAGCCGCCGTGTCACCGTTTGACACGGCCATTCAAATAACAAGTGTCAGCAGTGTGGTGTTCACGTGAACATGTTTGTGACACCCCAGCTAATAAAGACCGTCTTTCACAGTACAAACAACACGAGTTAAACTAACTGAATTTGCCTGTTCCGCGATCCTACGATCCTACCGCGCACCTAAACGGAGCGCGAACCTCCCTACCTTGCACCGCATTGAAACGAGTCTGGCGTCTGGCCCAGATGAGTTTCTGGTCCTTCGAGGTGAAACATAAATATATAAATAATTATATGTAAATACTGTTTTTTTATTTTTATATAACAATATAAATAAATATATGTAAATACTGTTATTTTTTATTTTTGATATAACAATATACTTTTAAACTTACATTTGATCGAACATCCATGCGTCCTCGTCAACGCGAATCGTTACTTTCAGACAGGGCGGCGCTCTATCGATGATATTCTTGAGACGATGCTGCAGCTGCAGCATCGCCTCGTGTAAGTCGCCCGTAGCCCTAGCTACGGACAAAACTTGAATTTACAGCAAGTCACAGACTCCATTCAATTTGGATATTTACTTCATTGCGTTTTTTATAAACAAATCACGTCACTATATAGCTCGAAAGACTACTGTGGTTGGACTACACTTAAGTCTAGCCTCGAGTCCTTATATATATCGAGGATGCGCAATCAAACAAGGATGTGCATTCAAAGAAGGGATGTGCAATCAAAGAAGGATATTGCACGATGAAAACTATCTATAATATATATTTATCTATATATATATATCTATCTATCTATATATATATATCTGATATATATATATATATATATATATATATATATATATATATATATATATATATATATATACAAATAGCGTTTTGCATAGAGAGAGAGAAATTGCGTTTCTTTTTTATCACACCGACCAAAGTCCACCGGAATCGCTGACGCATTTTTCCACTCCGAGACCCCCACCACCACCTTTCCGCGCTATCGCTAACGAGCAACCCACGTAAGTCGCTCGTCGCGATCGCGTTCATATCGCGACGCACCGTCATCGCCAACAAAAGAAGAAATGCATTTTTTTTATCAAACGGACTCACTCGCCGGAATCGACGCATTTCTTCCGCCCCGAGACCCCGTCGCCACCTGTCCGCGCTATCGGCAACGAGCGTCACCGCGTAGACCGCGCGTGGCGATCGCGCTCATATCGCGAGACGCCGTTATCGCAGTTCCGCCGTTTCTCTCGCTCTCTCTCTCGTTGTCGACGATGTGGCTCGCGCGCGTAATCGCGTTAACCGCGTGTTTTATCACCGCAAGGTGCGTCAATCCCACGGACGAGAATTACGCACATACGATCGATTACCTGCAGAAATACGGATATCTGACCGAAGATGTGGACGCGTTTCCGGCTCAGAGGCGAAACGACGTTCTTCGCAACGCCATCAAAAAATTTCAACGATACTACGGCCTGCCCGGCGATGGAACGCTCGACAACCAAACGCTGCAGTTGATGCGTAAACCGCGATGTGGTTTCCAAGATATCATAAAGCACGGAACGAGAGCGAGTCTATCCAAATGGCCGAAGACTCACCTGACGTGGCATTTTTACGTAGCCACCCAGGACGAGTTGAATACCGCGCAGGCCGCGTTCGACCTGTGGTCGCAGCATTCGGTATTGACGTTCGAACGCTCCGAAACGAATCCCAACATTATAATATCTTGGCGAACCCTACGTCACGGTAACACGAATACCAATGTAAACGGTCCAAATTGCTCGGCCAAATTCGACGGTCCCGGTAACGTGCTCGCCCACGCGTATTTCCCGACGGACAAAGCGGGGTTCGTCTCCGAGGTGCACGTCGACGTGGACAAGCCGTGGCATATTCACGTCGGTAAACATCCCGCGGATAAGTTCTCCCTGCATTACACGCTGACGCACGAGATCGGCCACTCTCTCGGATTGCAGCACAATAAGCGCAGAACATCAGTGATGTTCGCGTTCACGCCCGACAAGCAGTTTCCGGTTAAGCTCGACAAACCCGACATTCTCGACATTCAACGTTTGTACGGCGAAAAAATTATGAACAAGCCCCCGCGGACGCCGGCGCTGCCGCCACCGCCGCCGCCGCCGCCGCCACCGCCGCCAATGCCGGACCTGTACGCCCTTGATTGCGTGAACGGGATATTGATTTTGGAAAATCGTATGTACATTTCGTACAAGCGTTACGTTTGGTCGATCGATCTCAACGGTAGGACGTACAATGGACCTCTAGCCCTTTCGAATCACATGAGCTTTCTTCACGACAATTACACGCGCGTGACCGCCGCCTATCAATTCCCGTCCGGTGATCTCATGGTGTTCGTAGATAATTTGATATACATGGTTCAATATCCGGAATTTACGCTTCGACCAAGTTGGCCAAGAACCTTGCAAGAACTCGGATTTCCCGAACAAACGATGATCAACGGAGCGGTAAACACCCACAGAGGACGTTCCTTCGTGGTCTTCAACGGTAACTCGGTGGGCGAGATAGACGAATGCGACAGGGGCAAGAGAGTTGCCAAATTTACGCCTCTCGAGGCGACGTTTCTCGGAATACCGATCGGCGTGACGTCGATCTTCCGCTACGTCGACGGCAATCTGTACTTCACCACTCGGACGCAGTTCTACAGATACAACGAATTTACGAAGACCGTCACGGCTGCCGGTAAATTCGATCTACGGATGTTGAATATCGTTTGCCCTAAGGCCGAACTGTTGCAACGGTGTCGCGATCTTCTCGATCGAATCGTACGCGTCGGCGATTTAACGTCACCGGCGAGCATTTGGACGATGACGACGATTCGGGCGTTCAGCTTTCCGATCGCCGTACCAACCGAAGGAAGTAGAGGACCGCGCAAATCCCCACCACACATCGCGCGATATAAGTAAGAACTTTTCTACTTATACCGATGTGTTCTCCCCAAAGCATCAGTAACGCATCGTCAGCCGAATACGACACGTCGGAAAAAAAAATCAGAAACGAACTACTACAGCGTGTGCGCGAAATGTTCTCGACGTTGACCGATTGACTTGCGCCGAGGGATCTTTCCTCTCGCGAGACGGATTCAGAGATTTGTGTTTAATTTATCCGGCGCCACTAATTGCTTCATTAAACTAAACGCTTCTTTATCTAAGCGCGGCTTAGACGCGGCTTAACAGATGTGCGGCTTGCTTTTCTTCTTTAATATCTTTCGCCGTAAAGTACAGCTCCAGTCGTTCCACAAAATTTTCCCAATTGTCTTTGTGCAGGCAAAATTCCAGCCTAATTCTGTCGCCCGCCATGTTGCCTTCGTCTGAGTCGGTTGCGGCCTCGTTACTCGCAGCGTCGCTATATGAAGAATTGTCAGATTCACTTCTTTTGCTGATCTTTGTACTCTCTTTACCGTCTTTGCTGACCGACCCGGCTATTTCACGTTTCACAGTTTTCCTCAATAACTCACGCAATTCATCAAACTTATCACTGGTACTGCATTCGATTCCTCTTTTTTTCAACTCGGCTACTACCCCTTTTTTGTCCAGGTCTTGTACCCATGCAAAACAGAGTCCCGACCAGTGATGGAAAGGACACTTTTATTAGATCAAAACCAATCGGTGGCGCGCGGTCTTCGTGCGTCCACCGTTTCATTTGGTGACTCTGAATAACTTTGTGCTGATTGCACGGTCTTAGCACCGGCGACGCACTTTCCGACCCCACGACGCCGACGTTCCTTGTTGTCCCTGCATATACTCCTACTTTTGCCTTGTACTTTCCTGCAGTGTTATACGCTACGCGAAACTCGTTTTCCGAACTAGACAAGCACTTTATGCTCACGCGTCTCGCCTTCCCAGTTGTCCCGGTTGTCTCGGAACACCTTCTCCTGTTCACGAGTGCGTGTGTTTCCCTTGATTTTCTAGTATTCTCTTTATGGTTCGGCTTGTCGTTATCCTCGTGGCCAGTTGTGGTGTATTCAGGATTGGAACACAAGGCTATCAGTGAACAACGTTTATTACTATCTACTATATACATAGTGCTTAGGAGCATGCGGTGTGCGCTGTGCTAGCCGACTGTGATCTGATCTCGCCGTCGCTCGGCGCTGCTCCGCTCGCTCCGAGTCAGTGTTATTGTTCGCTACCGTACACGGTCGCTATCCGTGATACATCTCACAAATAATTTTACCTAATAATACGAAAGTAATGCCTCCTAATTTTTTTCTTTAAAATCTGGTGCCATGCGTTTCACTAAGTTGTTACTTGAAGTCTCGTTGTACTATGTTGAATGGCGTTGTGATCAGTTACGTGAGTATGTCACACGAGTAGTTCAAACTGGTGTGTTTCAAATATGCGTAGGAAACAAGGGCGGTGATTCTTACCATGGAAAAATTGAGTCCTATTAAAATCCGTTCGCATTTAAGAAATTATGTCATCACAAACATTTCTGAGATGTGAATAAATTTCAATGGCTGCATTTAGCAGAAAAAGTAACTCAGTAAGCGGTTGGTGATTCTTTAACATGATTGGTGTTTGCCTTTAGTTCTTCCCTGGATCCAGGAAACCAATCATAATAAAGAATCATTGAGCGCTCATTGAGCTGCTTTCTCCGCTGAATGCAGCCATTGGAACTCACTTCTTCCACGGTAAGAAATTCAATCACCACCCTGATTGCTATGCATATCTGCAACATACATCGTGTAACACACATCGTATAATATGTATATGTTTTCTACATACATGTGGACGTTTTGCAATTAAAAAAATTGAAAAATTATTGTATAAATAACAAAAAATGTTCTCTTGATAAAACCTTTGTTGTGACTCCGACAGTTATAATCAATCGGGGGAGCCCGAAAAATATGTACCCTACCTGTTTTTTTAAATAATTTTTTTCCTATTTTTATACTTATTTTTTCCGACATGCCGGAACACACACCCACGCGGGGGGGGGGTGTAAGGGGGGCCTTCGGCTTTACAACTGAAAGTACATGCTAAGGCTGCGGTCCGATTCACGCTTGCAGCGCTGAAAGCATCGTTCTTTACAATGCTGTGAGCGCTAATCGGACGGCAGCCTTAACATGTACTTTAAGGTAGTTGTATCGCGACAGTATTAGTAAAAAATAATGGTCACACTGCAATACGATAATGTACGGAAAACTCTACTTATCTGTGTAAAACTTTTGACTGAGCTTGTACTGTTTTTACTGTTTTTACTCGCGTCAGTAATGTCAATAAACCATCCAGATTAGCTTGCAACGCTCGCGTTAATATGCTATCAAGGTTATTTTGAATAAATAGAAAAAATAAAAGCGAAAATGTCTGTTGTGTTGATGTTTTTAAACATTCTTTCTCTAAACATAATTATTTAATAACTAGTCAACATAACAGTTTATTTTATATTTTATATTTTAAGTTGGTAATATCCATGCGCTCCCATTTAAAAATCTAGGAACTAGTTTTATATCCAGTCTTTAGTGCGGATGGCTCTACGTATAACCAGAAAGAACCGCGCCCTGCTAACGAATACATGTAAAATCTATCTGATTGTGAGTGCAATATTAAAGTATTCTAACAATTAATACGTGAGTTAATTATTATTGGACATTCGCAACATGTTGAATGTTACAAAGGAAGATTAATGAGAAAAAAAGTATTGAAGAAAAGACTTAATGCTTTAGCGGCAATGTCCGCACTACATATATTAATCTTTATATGCGCAGTGTTGCAAGATCTTTACAATTTAACTGTTGTTATGCGTCCACCGCTATGAGAAATTGTGTAGTTTGTGTAACAATTGCTTCAAAACTAGATAGATAAGGGTCTTGTACTTTTGTAAGAATATTTTTACAAGTTTCTTTTGTCATCTCTTTGTTTTTCATTAAAATCGTATGTGTAGTTTGATCGCTACAATTACAAACGTAATATAGGAAGCCGTTTTCGTCCTACGATACATGTAAAAAGTGCTAAGTTTGATTTCCATTATTTCAACTTTGGTATAATCAAGCTTTTTCTACTTGCACGTGAGTGTAAAGCGTGTTTACATTAATATGCTGTTCATAAATAAAAGATTCCTATAAAAATGGGTTTTGTGATACAACTACCTTAAGTTGTAAAGCGTGGTCCACGCTGCCTAACGGCGGAGGTGGGTGCGGGAGAGGAGGCCGAAGGCCCCCCTTGCACCCTCCGCGTGTGTGTGCTCTTTTTATGCATAAATACCATTGTTTATGATTTTGTTCGTCGCGTAGTACATTCCTTGTCTTCCTTTTTTTCCGCTCCTACTCGGCTTCATGTAAACAACAGTACAAGACATTGACTGCTGTATTTGGATAATAGAGAATATACCGACATTTTCTTTCAGTATACAAACAGAGATAATCAGTCCTTTTAAAGGCCACTATATATTTATAACGTCGGAAAATCCGGAAAACCATGTTGGAAAAAACATGTAAAGAAATAAAGTAAAAAAGGTAAAAAAATAGGTAAGGTACATATTTTTCGAGCTCCCCCGATTGATTATCACTGTCGGAGTCACAACAAAGGTTTTTATTAAGAGAGCCGCAAGAAAATATCAAAATTCGGAGAAGGCCCTATTGTAAAAAATTACCGATTAAATTAATAAAATTATGTTCGTTGCCTTCTGCACTGTGCTACGTGAGATATAAGGATCACTTAAGCCAACTTAAGCTAATTGGCAGCGAACAATATCAAGGTTTAAGCATTTTGCAGCATCTCGCACGTTCGCCTCTTATATTGAACGCGTGAGGATTTTTAATTACAAGAAAGTACGTCGCGTGGCAGCAGCGCGTGTTACTAGCGTGATGGTGGATTAAGTCAAACTGAGTTTCTATAAGAGTGAGTTATTGTAATCGATGCAAGCAAATATCTCGAAAAATATGGAAGATGTAGAAAAATGTTTCAGACAAAAGTTGTATGGTCTAAAGGGGGACACATGATTTCGATATGAGTCATGTCGTAGATGTCGTCATTTTCAAGAAATTTTTAAGGCGACTAATTTTTTAAATAAAACTTGATTTTTTTTAAATAACAGTTATAGATCTCGTCGAGATGTTTTTAAAACAATATAATAAAGCCCTATTTCGTTAACACTTTCCTGAAATATTCAAATTTTGTTATAATATTTCAAATTTTATTATAAAATATAACATATCTTGTGAAGTATTCACTTTTCTATGACTTTACAAAGAATATAAAAAATTTATGAGAAATAATATACTACCAGAAGTGTTATAGAAATATCTAAAGTATCAAGAGACACGGTAGTGTCTTGCGCCAAGTACGCGCGGAGCGAGAAGCACCGTGACTCATTTACGCAAACGCACGAGTTGCGATTACCCGAGATGTTAAGATCTCAATAACCAGTGAACGGATCAAGTTCTAAGTAGGTTTGATCGATAGCTTGGGGTCGATTTATATATAAAGTGTTTTTATTTTTTCCTTACGTGCCCTATGAGCACAGATATTACGATGCAAAGTCTAAATATATGAAATTTTTATTTAAGAAACGTTCTCCGTTTGCTATTTTCGCCACGGCGTTAGTAGCGTGTCCTTTTCACTTTTTTGACACTAGCGATGCTAGTATCGTCGCCAGTTTCGAGCGTGGTCTCGACGATTATCACGAGCTGTCACGAATCGAAGTGAAGTTAACGGTAGTGTCTCGCAAGTACACGCGAAGATATATCGTTCTCGTGCAACATTCAAGATTGTTACGAAATGCAAGAGATTTTAAGAAATTTAAGAAATGTAAGTACAACAATAAGTACATTAACAACTATAATTTTAAACATCTTATATATTATCTTAGCGGGTCTATACACGTACGAGTTTGACTCGCAAGTCCGGCTCGGCTTCTACTCGTTCGTGGATGGGATGTCACAAGTCGGGCTCGGCGTCAGATGAGCCAAATTCGCACATTTTCCTTTCGTGTGTGGTAAAAAAACGTCGAGTCCGACTAGCGAATCAAGTTCGCTGAGTCGGACTTGCAAACCAAACAATACGTACAGGGTGCTTCCGCAACATACACATCAGTATAAGCCGGGTTGCTCATTCGAGCAGGCGCGCATGGTCGTTCACAATTGCGTTGACTTCGGTGCATTACCTATAATCACTCGCATATCTTTTTTACAATAAAATGAACTTTGTAGCGCCCGAAGTTGCAATACAATTGTGACGGATTTTGGTAGCAGTAACGTTAAAACAGAAGTCGAGATGACAATACAGGTTATGAAATAAATTTTATTAAGAAAACGAAAGACATCTTTTTTCTTACGAAAAAAGCTTGTACCATAGTCCATTATAATCATTATATGTTATAATTTTATTACTTAAATTATTTTTTGCACACAATGTTTATGCACAAGACAAAAGTCAGCAATTAGCATATGTGTGCAAATTTAAATTATAAGTCGGCTAATAAATTTCATTCAATGTAAGTTTAAATAATGGCAGAGAAATCACATATAAACAAATCTTACAATATTCATTTTGATACATTAATAAATAATTTATCATTAAATTGATAATCAATTTAATATATCAATACTAATGAGTACTATATAATTCTTTATATAAATGATGCTGCTGCATCTTAAAAATCTTAATCTTAATCTCATAAACAAGAGGTTTATTAGTATAAAATATAACATTTTAAATATGATGCTAATGAATAGTTTATATAAGGCAAATTATCATAATATTTAATGAATACCTTTCAGTAATAAATTTCTTGTAGATTTATATGAGATTCAGTAGCTTTATTTACATAAAGATGCTTATTAGCATCAGTATATTGAATTAATTATTAATGTTAATGATGAAATATTAATATTCTGAAATAAATGTTGTTAGACATAAGATCTGCTGATAATCGTTTTTATCGTTATAAATAACGATGGAAACGGTTATCAGCGAATCTTATGCCTTACGCCTAACGCGGTTGATGGTGCACGAATATTATAATAATTAATTTTAACATATAATTTTTCCAAGAAAAATTTGTTTAAATATAGCCAATTAGACAGCATCTGAAAGTTAAATTAATCAGGGCGAGGGAAGGGATTTTACTACTCCAATGAATTTGTGTTGGAAAAATTATGTGCTAAAATTAATTATTATAATATTCGCGCACCACTAACCGCGCCTTGCTTTTATTTAACCCGCTATTTATACTTGATAAATATATTAAGTATAATATAAGTTAACTCGATAACTTTATTAATACAGATAACTATACTATGCTATGCTATGCTATGCTATGCTATGCCATGCCATGCCATGCCATGCCATGCCATGCCATGCCATGCCATGCCATGCCATGCCATGCTATGCTTATGGAATGAGGATTGTCTCTGCATAGTGATGCTCATTGTGCCGATTGATACATCCTTCACTTCCGAAAGTTGCTTCGTCAGACCAGAGAATGTTTTTCGCACACCACCGCTTCGTAGCGGTCTTGATTGTCTTGTGTTTGACAAAAGTTAATGGCGTAAATGTAATATTTAAGAGATTATAATGGAGCCCGAAAGAAGTCATTATTCAAATAAAGAATTAATGGACTTAATGGAATTAATGGATGTATCAATCGGACAATGAGCATCACTATGCAGAGCACAATCCTCATTGCATAAGAGAAATAAACATTCAGGGTAGATGGACTGTGAATGTGTGACTCGGAGTTATAGGAGATCATATTATCGGCCCAGAATTTATTCAAGGCAATATAAATGCACAATACTACGCAAATTTTCTTCTTCATCGGTTTGATGAACTTCTCGAGAATGTGCCACTGGCTACAAAATTAGCAATGATGTTTCAACAGGATGGACATCCCGCCCACACTTCTGTTTTGGCAAGAAACATTTTAAATAAAAAATTTTCCAGGAGATGGATCGGGCTTCGTGGTCATCAAGAGTGGCCACCACGCTCCTCGGATCTCACGCCTATGGATTTTTTCGCATGGGGCTTCTTAAGAAGTAAAGTATATCAAACTCTGCCGGAAAATGCAAAAACTCTGAAAAATAGAATTCGCAACGCGTGTGCAGAGATCACTCCTCTCATGCTCGAACGAGTGAGGGAAAATTTTATGCGTAGAATCGCTTTATGTTTAGAACAAAATGGTAGTCACGTAGAACATTTGTTGTAAGCATATTTTAAGATAAAAAATAAATTTTGTTCAAATTTGTCCCTTAAATTGTATCTAGGTTATTTTATCTGTATTAATTTCATTTATATCATTAAATTTTATAATTATACACTATGTCAGAGTTGCAAAACTGATATCCCTTCTGCCACTTTACGCGGAACTTGCATTCTGATCTTATACACTGAAAGTATAGTATAGTATAGTGTAGTGTAGTGTAGTGTAGTGTAGCGTAGCGTAGTGTAGTGTAGTTATCTGTATTAATAAAGTTATCGAGTTAACTTATGGCGAATTCGATTGGCGTGCACTCGCTCCGTTCCAGTGGCTAGTAACTTTTTGTTACTACGCGCACGTGCTCGGAGTGCGTAGTTCTATACTGACCCGAGTGCGGTCACTTGCACTGATCTGGGAGCGTTCACAAACTTTCACCCAATGCAGTGCAACTAGTAACTTTTTCAATGCCTACATGTGCAACGTGCGACATTCATAACCTTGAAAACCATTTTCAACTTAACCTTTAACGGCTTTTAAACGACCGTTTTAACCGAGCTAATAAGTCGGCTGAAGTATATTATTTTATAATATGGTGTAAAAACTTTTTCTTTACAAAAGTGAAACATTATAGGTATGTAAAATAAAAAGAAATATCTACAAGAGAGTTAAGATTTTTTTATATTGAGATCAATATTACTAGTTTATGACATGTTATAGCACCTTTATTGTATATTGTGTAATATATATTTTTAATTACAACTTCAAATATGTTATACTTTATACTTTCTATTATTAGTTACAGATTTTCAAAGAAAAGCATGGCTGCTAGCAAAGATAAGGATCCATCCCTTAAAGATAAGAACGAATTAACAACTGCTTGGTGTGACGAAAGTACACGCTTATTATTAGATAAATATGAGCAATATTTACTTTTAATTGAGCCTATGAAACGATTTAAATGTAAAAAATCAATGTGGATACAAATATCTAATGATATCTTAACGGAACTAAACATTGTACGAAGCAGTACGCAATGTGAGAATCGTTACAAGACTATTTTGAAACGTAAAATGCAATCTGTAAGAAGCAATCAGCAATCAGGTGCGAAACGAACAAGGGTGGATTTTGAAGAAGAATTAAACAAGATAAAGGCAATAGATGATAGCTTGGAGCCTGAGGTAATGCAAGGTCCTGGGAAAATTATTGAAAAGCAACAAGAAAATATAGTAATGGATCGCAAAGTCACGAAGTCACATAAGGCACCGAAAAAAATGTCTATAAGTGAGACTTTATTACGCATTCAGAAAGATAAAGAGAAGAAGAGAGAAAGAAGACATGCAGAGAAATTGGATATATTACGTATCTTTATGAAAATATTTTCAAATGATACAATTGATTCAAATCGAGATTCAACAACAGACAATGATACAGTTGATTTACATCGAGATTCAACAACAGACAATGATATAATTGATTTGAATCAAGATTCAAGTAGCGATTAAAAACAGCATACTTTGTTACAGCATACTTTATGTAATCTGAAAAAGTTATAAGTAGTTACAATATTGTCTTACTATTTTGTTCATTATATGATAACTAAAGACTGTTTCCTTATTAATATAGAAAAACATATAATGCTAAAGACTGTTACGTAAAAACTAAAGACTGTTTCTTTAAATGTGATGTTACTAAAGACTAAATACCTTATATATTACTTAAGTTTTTTATATGATGTAAAATGTTTTATGTATAAAGACATTTTTTAGTTTGTTTTACATCATTTGATAGTACAAAGTACTTTATGCTAATTTTGAAAGAAAAAAATATATTTACTTTATTAAAGTGCATTAATAATATAAAAGAAACAATGTATGTATTAAAAAGTATTTTCTTTAAAATATAAATTTAAGTATTTTAAGCTTATATAGTATCTATTAAGTAAAAAAATAAATTTTATTTTGTATTCTGTAAAAAAAGTTTTATTTATGCATACATGTTTATTTGTGTTACATTTTCACTAATTAAAAGCCAATAAATTAATAATGTCTAATAAATTAATAAACAAATAATGTCTCTTTTTATCTCACCTTCTATCCTATCGTTCGGATTCTGCTCATTATAAACCTGCCTCTCATTACATTCTACGTCTTCCTCAATATTATCTAAATAATCATTGTTCAAAATACACAAATTATGTAACACACAACATGAAATTATAAAATTAGCAGAACGTTTAACTGTGAGAAAATCTAGTTGCATTAACTGCCTAAATCTTTGTTTTAATAATGCAAACGCATTTTTTATCTTAACTCTTGTTTGAGAAAATTTAAAATTATAATTTCGTTGAGAAGCTGTAAGATTGCCGTAATCTCTGTACGGGGTTAATAAATATTTTCTTAAAGGATATGCCGCATCGCCTAATACGTGATAATTTTCTGATATATTTTGTATTTCATTACTTAAAAATGATAATTGGAATATTCTTGCGTCATGTATTTTACTAGGAGGACCGGTAAAAATATCTAAAAATAATTTATTGGCATCACAAACTGCTTGTAATGTCAGAGATGGAAAATCATGTCTATTAACGTAAGTACTCTTAATTTTTTTAGCAGGCGTTCTAATTTTAATAAATGTTCCATCGATGCATCCAAGGACCCCAGGAAATCCACTTATCTGAAACAAAGTTATTTTATAAATATTTAAACATATAACTTTTAATACATATCTTTTAGCATATAATAAATAACAATATTAATTACTTCTTCAAATTCACGAGCAACCTCTCTTTTTTTATCTTCTGTAGCAGGCATTTTTATTATATTTGGAGCAAATTAAGTAAAAATGTCATAACATTCGAAATGATAGCATGGAACGTAGATTCTGCTACATTAAATCTGGATGCAACGTCCCGTATCACGGATTTGTTTCCAGCAAACCTACAAATATAAAATTAACATTATTATTACGTACCTATATATGCATTAACTACGTGAGTATATATATATATATATATATAATATATATATATATATATATATATAATATATATATATATAATATATAAGAAATATATACCATAAAAATGATAATAACTGAATATTACTGTTTATAGTACTGCGCCCACCATGTTCTTGTAATGTATTGAAAATTTCGGAATTTTCATACATATCATGTAATTTATCAAATGTACTCCGTTGTAAACGAAAGTGTCGCTGAAACTTTAAGCAAAAGTGACTTTACATGTACATCTTACATTACAAATGTTTAAAATGTAAATTGAAATTACGTATGAAAGAAACATACCTCTTTATCAGAATATTCATTGATAATGTCTATCATATTCCGAACTTTTGGAATTTGCTGTCGCATTTCATGTTGCATTATTAATGCCATCATTTCCTCGTCACTAGAACTGCTTGAACTGTTTAACAGTTCATCTATGAGCAATAATTCAGCTGCCATTTTTTTTCTTTATATTTATTCTGTGTAATTATCCTTTGTGTGTAGCCTTGTTTTATCCTTTGTATTTATATCCTTTAATTGTATTTAACCTTTAATTGTATGTAACCTAACCTTTAATTGTATTTATCCGTATCTATTCTTTGTATTTACCTTTAATTGTATTTATTCGTATTTATCCTTCGTACATATCCCGTTCTCTATTTCACTCTTTTTTAACTAAAAAAATATATACCTTTATATTCGCACTGAACCGCACTGATAAATTAGTCAGTGCCGTTCAGTGCCTTCCACACTAGTGCAGTGCACTTCAACCGAACGTATGTACAAGTAGCACTAGACTAGGGTAGTGCAGTTCAATCGAACACGTTTTCCCTAGCACATGTTTTCAGTGCACTGTCAACCGAACACATGTAGATTCTGAACCAGTGGAGGGCAAGCCAACCGAACACTAAATACTGACAGAGGGCGCACTCAGTGCGCACTAGTGCGCACTAGTGTAGCCAATCGAATTCGCTATTATATTCTACTTAATATATTTATCAAGTATAAATAGCGGGCTAAATAAAAGCAAGGCGCGGTTGGTAGTGCGCGAATATTATAATAATTAATTTTAGCACATAATTTTTCCAACACAAATTCATTGGAGTAGTAAAATCCCTTCCCTCGCCCCGATTAATTTAACTTTCAGATGCTGTCTAATTGGCTATATTTAAACAAAGTTCTTTTTCGGAATATCATTCTCTTTCCATTCTTTCTTCTTTCTTCGACTGTTTATGTAGTTCCTTTTTTTCGTTTTTCAATTTTCTTAATTCCTCTTCCCTTTCTCTTTTCTCCATCCTTTTTCTCTCTAACCAGTTCTTCAGGCATTTCTTTCTTTCCAAATAGTCTTCCTTACTTCCCTTACCACTTCTCCATCTTCTGTACTTTCTTTTCACCTCCCTCTTCTTTCTGGTACAGCTCCTATCCCACCAATCTTTGTGCTCTATTTTCCTTCTCTTCTTTATCTTGGCTTCCTTATAAACTAAGGCTTCAAAGATCCAGTTTTTTATTTTCTCCCATTTTCTATCCACCGACTCTATTTCCTAGACTTCGTTTTCATTCCATACCTCCGTCCTCTCCCTGTATAATTTCTATGCCTCTTTGATTCAACATATGATCTTCTTTGACATATTCTGTTCCTCTTCTTCCTCTTCTGTCCACCCCTCTGTTTGTCTCTTATTCTCCTCTTCCTCCAGTAACAAGGTCAGAGGCAAATGATCCGAGTCCACCCCTGTCCCCTATTCTAAATTCCAACACTCGTCCTTGCGCACTATTGTTTACAATTACATAATTGATTACCGAGCACCCTCTTACACCCACATACGTATATTTTGCATCCCAATCCCCCTCTGGACATCCATTCAAAAAATACCATCCTTTGTCACTTATCATATCCACAAAACTTCTAACGCCATCTCCTATGACTTTATCTTTACTCTCCTTTTCAAAGTCATACTCATCCTCCCTACACCCTCCTAAATTTCCTATTCTAATATTAAAATTGTCATCTATAATAATATCCTCTCCTTCGCATCCTTCGCATTGCTCTATTATTTTCGCCATTATCTTTTCCACATCTTTCTTTGCTCCTACATTATATACTGTAAAAATATTTAGTCCTTTTTCCTCTTTTACTATTCTCGTTCGCGCAATACTTTCTGTAATCATTACACTTTCATTCTCCACCTCTGACCCCCAGTCTTTTCTAATGCGTATTAGTAAACCTCCCTTCGCCCTACCTTTCTTCCTTTCCCTTACAGCGTTAATGTTTTTCCAGCTGTGCGTTTCCGGCAGTCTACCCCTAATTCTATCCCATCCCTTATCCTTAACCATGTTTCACATAACCCTATATAATCGAAACCTACTATGTAATTCCAAAAACCTTTGTCCTGCCTCTCGATACCCGCAGCATTCTAAAAAATTATCTTTCGCCTATTTTCATTCTGCAGCTGCTTCACTTTTCCGACCTCTATTCGTGTTGTTCACCTGTTGTCATTTTGAGAGCCATAACTTGCTGGTTCTCTTCTCCAAACTTGGCAGCCATCTAGAAATTTTTCTTTTCTATTAGCTTATTTTCTTCCTCGCTCCATACATACTTCCTACCTTGTACCTCTAGCTTTCTATAACCTATTTTTACCCATTTTCCTTTTGTTTTCTCTTTTCATGCCCTTTCTTTTATCTGTCTTTGCACCTCTCTGTCCTCAAAGGTCAGGTCGTGATCTATGAAAATTTTCTTACTTCCCAGCTTCTTATTTACCTTCATGATGTTGTCCTTCGATTCCCAGCAGTCCATTTCAATTATTACTATCTCTCTTCCTTCTTTGATAGTTGACGGCATCTTCTTTACTCCCGGACGGCGAACATTGTGCTTGGCGGGACGGAAAGGTCGTCGGGATTGGCGCGGGGCCACGGAATCTCCGGTCTGGCGAGAGAACTCGGGATTCGCGTGGCACACCGCGGGATCGTCCGCGATACGAGTCCTTATTTTGTGTTCGGGGGCAATCGCCGGCCAGCGTGGCCGACACGGCGAGATCGCCCATAATTTTTGCGTCGTGCGGAATCGAGGTGGCCCGAGTACGCGTCGAAGACGCACACGGAGGTGTAGCGATTCGGCCTCGTGGCGTAAATTCGTTGTGCGTTCAAAGTAAGGTACCGCGTTACCTTAATTATTTCTCGCGTTAATCTTTCGTGTGTTCGTCTGCGTTAATTTTTCGTGTGTTCGTCTGCGTTAACTACTTTTGCGTTCATCTACCGTGTTTATTGCTCGACATTATTGCGTTTGCGTCAGCATACCCGACATTTCGGTGGTACTTTATCGAACATCCTCGCGTGGAGTCGTTGCATTGGCGTCGATCCGCCGCCGTTAATGTCTCTGTAACGCCTGATCTAATGTCGAACATGATATTATACCAACATTTACTGAATGATTAAATATATTACATGTCTGTTATTACATTCTTGTGTGGTTGATTGCGTTACGCCTTCTCTCTGAATTCCTTGAAAGAGAACTACGCCTGAGATATAGTCGGGGATATCGCGTTGTATATAATAGTGTACAGTGGTGCGATCAGTCGCACCTGGCGCCCAGTTATTTTGTGTCTAACTTAGTCGCGCGTCCTGCTAATCTACGATAGCCCTCCTCCGGATTGCGAGACTGGGGGAAAAAGCGTCGCACAACATATGTCAAGGCCAAAGTAATCCGAGCTGTGTTAGTTATTGTATAATTATCAAAAATAATCAACATACTTCAGAGAAATCTTTATTACGCGATAGTGCCTGTTACACGTGCATATAAATACGACAGATTTTTCAGAAAAATAGTGCCTGTGACACGTGCATATAGATACAGATCACTTTTTTGTTCTCTTTAACTTTTACAACCTTTACAAGACAGCATATACGTACGTGTGTGATTTTGGATACACCTTCCTTCTTAAAGATCTCCTCGGCATCAACTCTCTGCTGTCAATATATATTTCACTATCACTGTTTGTCACGCGCCGATGGTCACGACAGTCACTATTTCTAGGTTATAACTGACTTACGTTTACGCAAGCGTTTCTTCTATAGTAACTTACAGTAATTCACTCGTTTACACGGAATGGATTATCGTAAGTTATACCACAAAACCCCGTTTACGCGGAGGAATTATCATAAGTTACTACAGAAGTAATGCTCGCGTAAACCTAGTATGACAGCGCGCTGAACCGCCTGAACGCACTATCTGCACTGAGCGCAGAACGCACACGTACATACATATGCTGTCACGCACTGCGACAGTGCACTGCAGTGCACGGTCTGCACGGGCATCACTGCCCTTTCGTGTCAAATATGGGAAAGTGACACACCAGCCACCATTTTTGTCCGACGACGACGACGTAGATGTTTCTTAAATAAAAATTTTCACATTTGGATTTTGTATCGCAATATCTCCGCTCGTAGGGCACGTAAATAAAACAGAAAAATAAAGACACTTATGGTATAAATTTGTTCCAAGCTATCCATTAAGCCTTGTTAGAACTTGATCCATTCACTGGTTATCGAGATCTCAAAATCTCGGGTACTCGCAACTCGTCGCGTTGCGTAAATGATCCACGGTGCGGTCTCGCTTCGTATACTTGACGCGAGACACTGCCGTGTCTCTTGATATATTTTAGGTAGTTTTTTTTTCAAAATGTGGAGATTACTTATACTACTGTAATAACACCATAACTTTTTCTTACATAAATCGATTCTTCTAATCATTTTATATATAAAAAGATTAAAATAATGTTAAGATAAGAAACTTAATATTAAATTACTTAATTATTATATAATACCTGAATGTATTAGCTGATGAAATTGGACATTGCGTCAAGTATGGTACGCCATCATAATATTGATATCCATTTTGAAAAATGCCATGCCAATGTATACTCGCTTCAAGACCTTCGGCTTCATTTTTTAAGTCAATAATAAGGTAATCGTTTTTGCAAACCTAAAAAATTATTGATAATGTTAACTGAATCATTAATATATGATAATAGCAATTATGATCACAGTTTTAATAGTACAATTAGATACATTATTTAATTATGATTCTGAGAAAAGACTATAGTATTTAATACACACAGTAAATTGAGAGGGTACAGGATAGGTATATTAGGTGGGTACTAGAGCTGACGTACGAGGCTGACGATTATCGCGAACTGCGGGTCTAAATACTTGAATTCGTAGCTCCATTATCTGATTGCGATTTGCTGAATTGGTCGAACTGTTAACCCTCTAATGACTCTGATTGGGATTTAAACAAGGTTAATTATATTCTATTGCTTATCCCTAATTTATTATCAGATTTTCTTTATGTTTAATAATATCTTGACACTAATTACGATTATATTTTTCTATTATTCATGTTAATTAATAATTTATCTTATGTAGGTATATATTAACAGTTGCTTAAGCGATTGATATATTTTACACTCTTTTTGTAAAGTAATAACCGATTATTTTAAATTAAAAAATATATTATTTTATCGCGGGGGACGTTACTGGAGAGGGGGAGCGAACGATTGGCTCGGAATAAAGAAGAAGACAGATAAGGGTTTGGAAAGGTGGCTGTACGAGATATGTAGATATGTATCAAGGTGGGGAGAGAGCGATACTCAATGAAAGAAAATCATATATGTTAATTGATAAGGATACGTCGGGATCGAGAAGGTGGATCAACCGCGGTAACTGAGACAAATCACTAAATAACTTCAATGCGGATAGATATATTAATTGCGTACGTTACAAAGCTCGCGTGTACCAGCGGGTCGTGATTACACGGATAGCGGAAAGCGGAAGTTGCGATGAGCGCAACGGTCGCCTTCTCGTCGATATACATTCATCGCGAGATATCGATCAAACTCCCGACAATCATGGTCGACACGACGTCGGATGGCGCCACTCGGACTGAGTGGGCGCATGCCCGCGGGAATCTAACTTCCCAACATTAATCATATAATTATTGGAATGGTTGTTTCATAAACAGGTGCGCATGAAATGCAGCACAAAATCTTAATACTTATCATTAGATAAATAATTAGATATTCAACTTATTGTCAATATAATCACACAGATATAATCAAATAAGTAAGCGTTCAACTTATTGTTAATACGAATCACATTTGAAAGGTAGAATTGATATTATTTAATTCTGAATTGTTAACTCTATTCAGCTGCAAAAGCGTAAATCAAACAGGCTGAATATTATTGAATAATTCTAAGCTATTAAATGTCGTTAAAAATATTAAATTGAAAACTAATTGAACTCGAAGGACCATGTAAACTATGTATAAATGTATTCTTATTAAAGAAATTAAAGGTAATCATGTCAAATTAATACTTAGGTAGAGTGCATTACTCTTAACGCTAACGTTATTAAATTATAACATCAGAACTTATCAGAACGTTAAAATCATTAAATTATTACATCAGAATGTATTTGAACATTAAAGTCATTAAATTATCACATCAGAACATATCATAACATGCACATGAATTACATAATTCACGCAGACGCATCTTTATTTATTATAATTAATCACACTGATTAATCTCACAATTATCAAAAACGAACATGATATAAAAACATGACTGTTATTTGTCTCAAGATGTTGAAAATAAATGAAATGTAAATGTAATTGAGTACAATGAAATTGTCATTATATTGAGTAATGACAAAGGTTTATTACAATAATGTAAACTATGACGAAAAGAACCAAATGTTCTCGCAAAGTCTTTGTAAATCGATGTCATGCGCATGAATCGTAGCTCGTTGATCGAGCGATGTTTCTCTCTCTTCCTCTCCCTCTCCCTCTCCCTCTCCCTTTTGCAGGACATGATCTACTTGAAATGTCATTCTCTCTAAATCGTGCGTTTGACGCAGTCTGTGCTGCGGCGTAGTTATAGGAACTTTAACACCTCTGCGTTCCTTGAGCATTTTCATTCCTTGGCAATTAATGTTCAGACTGTGAATGTGACCAACGTTGAGGAGGTTTGTTCTCGTCTGTCGTCTACCTTGCATGACGCGCTGATGTGTTTGCTCCTGCTCGTAAATCCGTGTTTAGAAGGCCTCCTATTCATTGGCTCACTGATGAACTTAGATCCCGACTCCGTGCACGTAATCAGCTGTATAAGCAAGCCAAACGTTCCAATAGTCTTCTTGGCTATGCTAGATATCAACATTTTCGCAACCAGTTTAACACTGATATCAAGCGCGCCAAGAGTGATTTTCACTTTGCCTCTCTTACTAATGTAACCGACTCTGCTAAATTGTGGAGAGAACTTGCCCGTTTTAGGCTTGTCAAGTCTACGTCGGTTTCTCCTCTCCGTTTCTTTTCACCCGATCAACTGAATTCATATTACGTCTCTGTATCTAATACTTCATCACCTTGCTCGTACATTAACTTCATGTCAGCCATTGCTTTAGTTTCTAGTCCTTCTCAACGTTCAAAGTTTGTTTTCTTTACTATTCAGCCTTATGATGTATATAGACTTATCACAAATGAACCTTTTCATTCATTTGCATCTGGCCAGGACGGCATTCCGCTTTATGTTCTCCGTATTGCTTGCCTGTTATTTCCCAATGGCTCATTTCACTGTTTAATTGTTCACTTCAATTCTCCGTATTTTCTTCATTATGGAAGCGTGCGTTGATCCGCCCTCTCTCGAAGATTCGCACTTCTTTGTCTCCATCTGATACTCGACCTATTGCTAACCTTCCGGAAATGTCTAAAATCCTTGAACGAATAGTGGCCTCACAGATCACTGACTATTTAAACAAGCATAATCTTTTGAATCTCATTGTAAGGTTAAAAGTTAACCGACACTTGTAAAACTGAGCCTAAGGGGCGCCTGGAATACAGTAAAATAATAAACATGGTCAAAAGATAAAATAAAATAAATAAGGAAATAAATAAGTAAATAAATATATAATCTATATATATATATTGTATGAGAACGCGCCTGATATGGCTGCCACCCGCCACCCAGCACTTCTCGCGAGCGCTCACGGAGCACAATATACGCGAGTTTTGTTTACGTCGATAATGTTACCTGTCGCCGCCGGATGGCCGCATTTCGCGTTAGAAGATTCACGCTTTAACGAAATAAGAAGCCTGGCCCGGCCGAAAGAAACCAGAATCTGTTCGCACTATTCTGCGGCTCCACTCTCCCGGTGTCGAGACGCATGAACAAGTTACGCAGAACGAATCCTCACCCTCCTCCTCCGTCGGCTCGCCCGACGTTGAGCACTTTTGACGTGGAAGCGCGTGACAGCGGTCGCCTCCGATCGGCGGTGTACTGCGTCCCCTCCACAGGGAAGCCAAAGTCAGCATCCGCTCCCACCAGCCGCCACGGCCGGAGCCGGAGAAGAGGCCGCCGTGGAAAGTCGGCACTCACCAGCACCACAATCACTCCCACCGAAGCACGAGGAACGACGTGAAGACTCGAGAGGATCTCGATCCCAGAGCATCGCAAGCGCCTGACTCGCCCTGAGGCAGGACTCGCTCCAGGGAATCCGCGCCTCAGCCGGCCCGTCTCGCCATCGAGAGCCGCACCGCGAGTATCGGTAGCCACCCAAACGTCGTGGCCCCCCGGATCGCGACGCACACTGGGTACACAGACCCTTTTTCAACTGGAGGCGTCACCAGAACGCCAAGAGCTTCCCCTAGATCGGCCTCCTCCCACTCCAGGAGCTTCCCTTAAACTCGATCGCAGCAACAACGCGAACCCACCGGGACGACGATCGAAGCAGAAGCAGGCAGCACGCCTTCGGCTCGCGTTCTAAGTTCCTCCTCCCCCGTGCTATAACTTAATTTTTTGAGAGAGGCTTTTAGCCTCAGGCGCCAGTCGGCGCCGTTAACTAAGCCAAAGGACAATTACATGTATTTTGATTGAAGAATATATTGCCTTGTGTTGCCTTCTATCCACTCTTTTTGATTTGCGCCCCCTTCCCCTACTTCCTGCGACTCCCGAACATTTCTGGTCCTTCGAGCCGGATCCTCTCTGGCGTGCTTGTCTGTCGGGAAGAGCTTGGGCAGGCGATCCAAATCGCTTGCTAGGAATCCACGGGAAACGCGAGTAAACATGAGTATGGACCACGAAGCACTACTCCGGAGCCAGCACGATTTGCAGGGTCGTATTGCGCGAGCCGGGGACAACCTAAAGAAGGCCGGAACGACAAAACTGACACTTGGGATTGTCGAATCTCGCATGCTGACCCTTGATGGCCATTGAAAGAAATTCGAAAGCAACCATGAACTGCTAGGAAGCGTTCACTGGAAGGCAATGAGCGAGAACGAGTATTTTCGGGCCGATCTATACGGCACGGTCGAGGAAACCTATCTAGTGCAGCGCGGCTCCTTCAAGGATCTCCTCACCGGCATGCGAGCTCGGGCGGCAGAGGACGCCCCCGCACCGCCCACGCACGCCAGCCTAAGCGAGCACCCGCAAAGGTCGCTGCCTCGCATCGAGCTGCCAACCTTCTCCGGAGCTTATGAGCACTGGCCCTCCTTCCGTGACCTTTTTCGATCGATGATCGAGAAGGATGCCGCCTTGTCAAAGGTAGAAAAGCTCCACTACCTGAGAACAAGCCTCAAGGGCGAGGCAGACCAGTTAGTGAGAAACCTGCCGACAACGGAAGATAACTTTCAACGCGCCTGGGCGATTCTCAACGACCACTACGAGAACACGCGACTGCTCGTACGGTCATGTTTCTCGACATTCACCACGCAGCCTCACATGAAAAACGGGTCCGCAAGCGACTTAAGGCGCATCTATCACAGCGTACTGCACACGGTCGGCTCCCTGGAAGCGCTGGGGCGCCCGATCTCAAGCAACAGCGATTTATTCGTGCATCTCGTTGTGGAGATGTTGGACGTGCGCTCCCGCCGGGAGTGGGAGACGTCGATCTCGGGGACCACGGCGCCTCCGTCGGTTTGCAAGGTGAAGGAGTTTCTGGAACGGCGAGTGCGCACTCTCGAAGCACTCCAATCACCAAAGCAAGACACCGATGGTGCACCCTCCAGTAAAAGCAGCGTCACCGCGAAGGCATCCGCGCGATCGCTAGTGACGCAGAGACAGGGCCAAAAGAAAGGCCGCTGCATCCTATGTCAAAAAAGCCACTACATCGCCACCTGCGCGGAATTTCAAGGAAAAACCCCAGAGGAAAGGAGGGAAGTCATTAAGTCAAATCAGTTATGCTACAACTGTCTGGGAAAGCATCAAGTCAACGCCTGCCCCTCCAAAAAATCGTGTACTGCCTGCGGGAAGAGGCACCACACCACGATTCACGACTCAAGCACCGGCGTGGCGGAAACGGCAGGAGCCACTGCCTCCGCCACATCGCTGCACGTGCAGCACAGCAGAGAGGAGAAATCGACGGTGCTACTCGCAACCGCTCGGGTGAACGTCGCGGACAACCTGGGCGACCGGCACACCGCTCGAGCTCTCATTGATTCAGGCTCCGAGGTGTCCATCGTGGCCGAATCTCTGGCCCAACGGCTCTGCCTCGCTCGCACCGCCGCCACCACAAGCATTTTCGGGGTGAGCGGGCACAAATCCGCCGTGGCCAGAGGCCGAGTCACGTTAAAAATATTCTCAAGGGTCAATGAGTCCTCGCTGCAAACCACTGCCCTGGTCCTCCCGAGGATCTCAGCGGGGGGCCCTTATATCTCGGAGACACGCTCCTCGTGGCCACACATTCAGGATCTACCGCTCGCTGACCCTGATTTTCAAAAGACAGATCGAGTAGAGATTCTCCTGGGAGCAGACGTCTTCGCAACGATCATCGAAGAGGGACTGCGTAAACATGGCACCCGCGCGCCCATTGCCCAGCAGACAACGCTGGGCTGGATCTTCTCCGGAAGGTGCAGGACTCCGGAGGCTGCCGCCGCGGTGGTGTCATTGCAATGCCGAGCGGACGAGGAGCTCGCCGCCTTGGTGCGAAGATTCTGGGAGCAGGAAGAACTTCCGGGCAACGCCACTCCTCTCACTGAAGCGGAGCGCCGATGCGAGGAACACTTTGTCCAGACGCACACTAGGCTAAAGGACGGCCGATTCATGGTACGGCTGCCAACCACAGATACCATGTCAGCGCTGGGCGAGTCACGAGGAATCGCCGTGCGTGTCCAAAGGAGCATGGAGCGGCGGTTCAGAACGGATGCAAACTTGAAGCAGGCGTAGACTGCCTTCATGACGGAATACGAAGAGCTGGGGCACATGTCACCGGCGGCTCCGGCACCCACGGGAAAGAAAAACCTGTGCTACCTACCTCACCACGGTGTGTTCAAGCAACACGGAGACACTGAAAAAATAAGAGTCGTATTCAACGGCTCGGCCCGCCTCCCGTCGGGAGAATCGTTCAATACGCATCTCTTGCCCGGGCCTAACCTGCTGCCGGCTCTGCCTGACGTGCTCACGCGATGGCGAATGCACAAATTTGTCATGGTGACAGACATGGTGAAGATGTACCGGCAGATCCTGGTGCACCCCGACGATCGAGACCTACAACGGATCGTGTGGCGGCTGGACGAGACCGCCGCACTCAGAGACTACCTCCTCAACACCGTCACCTATGGTGAAGGCTGTGCGCCCTTCCTGGCCATCCGGTCGCGACTGCAGCTCGCACGGGACGAAAAGGTGCGCTTTCCGCGGGACAGCCGCCGTCCTGGAAGACGACACTTACGTCGACGACGTCTTAGCCGGTGCAGAGACCTTTTAAGAAGCCCTCGAGTTACAAGCCGAACTCATCGAGCTATGCATGGCGGGCGGCTTCCCACTAAGCAAGTGGTCGGCCAACTCAGACGCCCTCCTGGCTACAATTCCGGAGGAGCACCGCCAGTCACGAAGAGCCCTCGAGTGGGGGGCTGACGAAGGTCACTCGATACTAGGTCTTCAGTGGCAACCCGAGAAGGACACCTTCGCCTTTCAAGTCCTCCCCGCCACCTCTACACAAGTCACGAAACGATCGGTGCTGTCCCATACTGCACGACTGTTTGACCCTCTCGGATGGCTCGCCCCGGTGACCATCGGCGCGAAGATTTTGATCCAGAGCACCTGGCTGCAATGACTGGAATGGGACCAACCGCTCGTAAAAGGAGACGAGCAAGCATGGCTCCGCATCCAGACAAGCCTCCACGTCTTGGAACGCATCAGAATACCACGATGGGTGAACACGGAGTCAGAGGAAAGCAAGGTCGAGATTCATGGCTTTGCGGACGCATCAGAGCGGGGCTACGCTGCCGTCATATACATTAGAACGATGGATGGACCAGAGGACATCAAGGTGTCACTGCTTATGGCAAAATCCAAGGTGGCTCCTACTCGACCTGTGACGCTGCCACGACTAGAGCTGAGCGCAGCAGCACTTCTGTCCAAACTTGCAAGGCACGCTCAATCAGTCACGGGCCTGACCACTGCCAGTGTCACCTTGTGATCCGATTCCGAGACCACGCTGGCCTGGATACGCGGCCACCCCTCGCGATGGAAAACATATGTGGCCAACCGCGTGGCGTTCATCCGGGAAACACTTCCCGACGCTAAGTGGCAGCACCTGCCCGGAAGAGAAAATCCGGCCGACTGCGCCTCGCGAGGAATCACTCCCGAGGAGCTGCTGACTCATGACCTATGGTGGCAGGGACCTCCATGGCTGAAGAGCGACCTGCCTGCGCCAGCCGCGAGGAGAGAGGAAGAGCCCAAGGACATCCCAGAGCAGCGCGCGCGAGCTCACGCGGCAACCACCGGACCACTGGACTCTGAGATGCTGCTGCGATTCTCGACGCTACACCGACTCCTGCGAGTCAGCGCATGGTGCCTCCGATGGCCGAGGGCTACCCGCCCTGGTCTGCTTTCTGTTTCAGATACCCCGCTATCACGCTCGGAGCTAGAGGGGGCACAAAAGGCGTGGGTGCGACAAACGCAGCGCACGTAGTTTGGCACGGAGCTAAAGGCGATCGAGGCCAGCCAGCCCATACCCAGCCACAGTCCAGTAAAAAAGCTGAGCCCATTCAGAGATGCCGAAGGAATACTGAGAGTGGGCGGCCGCCTGAAACATGCGGTCCTCTGCTTCGACCAGCAACACCCTGCCATCCTGCCAAGGGCGTCTCATCTCACCTCTCTCATCATTAATGCCTGCCATCAAAGGACGCTCCATGGAGGCGTGCAGCTCACCCTGAGCCGTTTACGACAACACTTCTGGGTACCCGGAGGAAGAGCGAGCGTCAAGGCATGCATCCACCATTGCACCACCTGCGCTCGATGGCGGGCGGCGTCCCCACAACCACTCATGGCCGACCTGCCAGCGGCACGCGTCACCGCATCAAGGGCATTCACGCACGTGGGCGTGGATTACGCTGGGCCCGTCCTGCTACGGACTTCAAAGGGACGCGGCCAGAAAGCGAGCAAGGCCTTCCCGGCAATCTTTGTTTGCCTCAGCACAAGGGCAATCCACCTTGAGGTTGTGTCAGATTACACCACCGACGCATTTTTGGCAGCATTCCGCCGCCTTGTCTCTCGGCGCGGTCTGTGCAGCCACCTCTACAGCGACAGAGGGACAAATTTCATTGGCGCCGATGCACAGCTACGCGCCCTCTTCAAGGCGGCCACCACCAACGACCGCATCAGCAATGTTCTAGCCAACGAAGGGGTTGAATGGCGATTCAATCCCCCTGCTGCCCCTCACTTTGGAGGATTGTGGGAGGCGGCAGTCAAATCCGTGAAACACCACCTTCGAAGAGTCATTGGAGACACCACTCTGACGTATGAAGAAATGGCCACCCTGTTAGCACAAGTAGAAGCCACGCTAAACTCCAGGCCACTGCAGGCCTTGAGTGACGACCACGAGGATCTATCCGCCCTCACGCCGGGGCACTTTTTGACTGGCGGCCCACTTAACGCTAACCCGGAGCCGTCACTCGCCGAGGCAACGTCGACCAGGCTCTCACGCTGGCAAACTCTGCAACAAATGCGTGACCATTTTTGGATGCGCTGGTCACAAGAGTATTTAATCACGCTGACGACCAGGTCCAAGTGGTGGAAGAAGCAAGCCAACCTCAACGTCGGAGACCTGTGCCTAATCCGCAATGAGATCACCCCTCCCAGCAAGTGGCCGCTTGCGCGGATCACAGCCACGCATACGGGAGCTGTTGGACAGACAAGGGTCGTTACAGTCAAGACCGCCACATCCTCTTTCACCAGACCCGTCACTAAACTGGTTCCGCTTCCTGGTGTCAACAGCGAGATCGGAGCCAGCCACAATGCCGAAGACGAGAAAAACCACAGCCTCGCTCAGCATTCATTAGTCGTCTAACGAGGCGGGCGGGATGTATGAGAACGCGCCTGATATGGCTGCCACCCGCCACCCAGCACTTCTCGCGAGCGCTCACGGAGCACAATATACGCGAGTTTTGTTTACGTTAATAATGTTACCTGTCGCCGCCGGATGGCCGCATTTCGCGTTAGAAGATGCACGCTTTAACGAAATAAGAAGCCTGGCCCGGCCGAAAGAAACCAGAATCTGTTCGCACTATTCTGCGGCTCCACTCTCCCGGTGTCGAGACGCATGAACAAGTTACGCAGAACGAATCCTCACCCTCCTCCTCCGTCGGCTCGCCCGACGTTGAGCACTTTTGACGTGGAAGCGCGTGACAGCGGTCGCCTCCGATCGGCGGTGTACTGCGTCCCCTCCACAGGGAAGCCAAAGTCAGCATCCGCTCCCACCAGCCGCCACGGCCGGAGCCGGAGAAGAGGCCGCCGTGGAAAGTCGGCACTCACCAGCACCACAACTACTCCCACCGAAGCACGAGGAACGACGTGGAGACTCGAGAGGATCTCGATCCCAGAGCATCGCAAGCGCCTGACTCGCCCTGAGGCGGGACTCGCTCCAGGGAATCCGCGCCTCAGCCGGTCCGTCTCGCCATCGAGAGCCGCACCGCGAGTATCGGTAGCCACCCAAACGTCGTGGCCCCCCGGATCGCGACGCACACTGGGTACACAGACCCTCTTTTCAACTGGAGGCGTCACCAGAACGCCAAGAGCTTCCCCTAGATCGGCCTCCTCCCACTCCAGGAGCTTCCCTTAAACTCGATCACAGCAACAACGCGAACCCACCGGGAACGACGATCGAAGCAGAAGCAGGCAGCACGCCTTCGGCTCGCGTTCTAAGTTCCTCCTCCCCCGTGCTATAACTTAATTTTTTGAGAGAGGCTCTTAGCCTCAGGCGCCAGTCGGCGCCGTTAACTAAGCCAAAGGACAATTACATGTATTTTGACTGAAGAATATATTGCCTTGTGTTGCCTTCTATCCACTCTTTTTGATTTGCGCCCCCTTCCCCTACTTCCTGCGACTCCCGAACATATATATATATATATATATATATATATATATATATATGTCTGAGATCGCAACGACTCGCGAAACAGATGTGACTCAGATAGATTAGATTGCATGAAAATTCGATTGAATTTCGAAGCACGCATGAAAAATGTTCCCATAATGTTTCGCATTAAATTCGTCGCGTTGAAGTTTAACATAGCATGGATCTTTCTAGCATTCGCATTGTGGAAAGTTCGCCGACATTCACTTGGCGAAAACAAAGTCAAGTAAACGAGCTAAGACAAAAGAAAGATCCATGCTATAAACATTGCGTGAAAAACAAGTATCGTTATCGGCTGATCGTCACGTGAAAACGGTGACGTCCGCACGATGACGTAGGGCTCCGATGGCCAATCACCCTCCCGAAATTCGTCGAAACCTGCCGGGAGGGAGGCTCTTCCAGGAGGTAATAAAAGGACCGCCGCGACGCCGCGGGATAGATTCTCGTTCGAAAATCACTGCAAAGTATAGCTTATACGACCGCTTGCATACCGCTCAAACCGCTCTCACTTAGTTTTTCCGCACTCGCTTCACTGCACGCCGCTTGCAGTGCTAAATTCATGGAACTCTCACGGCACGTTTCCTGAAAAAGACTCGTGTAAATATATGTACATATTGTGAAATAGACTTGGATTCTTTGTGGAAAAAACATAGACTTTGTGTTCTATGCGTGCCCTTTCCTTGCTTTGTGGTCGTCCTGCTACCTCGCGCAATACCGCGCAACCGCGTGCTCTCGAACATTTTGGTCCTTCGAGCCGGATTATACCGGCAACCGCACACTCGGGAGTGCTTCCGCAAGGAACGACCACAGTCATGGATCAGAGCATGGATCAGAGCGCCTTGCTGAGCAGTCAGCACGACATCCACGGCCGCATCTCCCGCTCCATGGACAACCTCCGGAAGCTGGGTGCAGACAAAATCACCCTCGACGCTGTGAGCACCCGCATCCGCATTCTCGACGACCTGTGGGCAAGGTTCGAGTCAAACCATGATCTCATTCGGGCATGTTACGGGCAAATATACAGCGAGAGTGAGTACGCCAAGACTGATTTTATCGACACCGTTGAGAGCGCTTACGTGCATCAGCACAGCTTGCTTACCGGTATCGCGAGCAAACTTAAACCCGCGACGCCCAGAGTGCCCGCCGGGCCGGAGCTGAACAGCGAACACTCTCCAAGGACCTCGTTGCCCCGCATTACTCTGCGCGATTTCTCAGGCGCGTATGAAGACTGGCCGTCGTTTCGTGACCTCTTCCAGTCGGTCATCGGCAAAAACTCAGCCATTTCAAACGTCGAGCGCTTCCATTACCTTCGGTCGTGCGTGAAAGGCCCAGCTGAAAAATTAATTCGATCGTTAAACGTAACCGGAGACAATTACGACCGCGCATGGGCGATCTTAAGCAAGCACTACGAGAATAAAAGGGAGTTGATACGCTCCAACTTCGCAACGTTTACCGCCGTCGCTAAGATGAAGGGAGATACCGCCGATGAACTTAGCCGAATTTCCAACGCCGCGACGGACGCTGCTAACGCGCAGGAGAGCATCGGCCGGCCCATTGAGTCCCACGGGATGGACCTCTTCAACCACCTCGTAGTCGAGCTCTTTGATCCGCGCACGCGTCTCGAGTGGGAGTCCTCCATCTGCGACTCCATCAATCCACCGGATCACACGGCACTCACGGACTTTATGACCAAGCGCATACTAACACTCAATGCCGCGAAACCGAAACCCGCGTCGAAAGCCACAGAGACACGATCCGCGAAAACTCACGCCGCGAAACCTAGCTTCGATCTACAGTGCGCGTTGTGCAAGGGAAAGCACACCCTAATGACTTGCAGCGATTTCAAGGCCAAGCCGACCAATGAGCGTAAATCTTTCGTTGAGACTAATCGGCTATGTTACAACTGCCTCGGTAATCACATGATCGCGAAGTGCCAATCGTCAAAGACGTGCCTGACGTGCAAATCTCGGCACCACACAATGCTCCACGAGGCTCAAGCCCCCGCGCCGAAACCCGTAGAGCCGAAACCCGCAGAAGTCAGCGCACTATCCGCAGTGCGTCAAGACGACGATAGCAAGGCCGTCCTTCTGGCAACCGCGCGGGTGATGGTCGCCGATCGCCTTGGAGATCCTCACGCCGTGAAAGCTTTGATCGATCAAGGATCTGAAGTGTCGATCATCTCGGAATCTCTAGCTCAGCAGCTCCGCCTTAAACGCTCGTACTCCGCCGTGTCAATCTTCGGGATCGGCGGCTCAAAATCGGGATCGACCCGCGGAAAGGTGACGGTGAGCATCACCTCCACCACGACCGGGTCTACAATCTCCGCCGTCGCGTTCGTTCTGCCGCGTCTCTCGCTATATCAGGGCTCGGCCACGAAGCGCGCTCCAGCGTGGCCACACATTCAGGGACTTCCTCTGGCCGACCCGCAGTTCCTGGATGACGATCCAGTCGAGATACTCCTCGGAGCGGAAGTCTGCTCCATCATCTTTGAAGACGGTATCCGCAAAGGCGGGCCTCAAGCGCCCATCGCGCAGAAGACGGTCCTCGGTTGGATCTTCTCGGGGGGCTGTGGTGCAGCAGAGGGGCACCGCAGTTCTCTTCAATGCACTGCCGACCACGGGCTAGTCGATCTAGTGCGCCGCTTCTGGGAGCAGGAAACCGACGTCTCCGCTCCCGCCGCTCTCACGCCCGAAGAGAAAGAATGCGAAGAGATCTTCGTGCGCACCCACGAACGTACGGCCACCGGACGGTACGTCGTAAGACTCCCGTTCCGGAAAATTCCAACGAGCCTGGCTGAAACTCGCAAGCCGGCGGAGCGCCTGCTGTCCACCATGGAGCGACGGTGCGACCGGGACTCGCGATTCGGTGAGCTCTACCGAGCCTTTATGCAGGAATACGAAGACCTGCAACATATGACGGAAGTGAGCAGTTCCGAAGACAACACAACTGGAAAGTGCTACTTACCACACCACGGAGTACTCAAGGAAGCCAGCTCCACCACCAAGCTCAGAGTGGTGTTCAACGGATCGTAACGCACGAGCTCCGGTGAATCGTTGAACTCTCACTTACACGTTGGAGCCAATCTCTTGCCCGCGCTCGCCGACGTGATCTCGCGTTGGCGCCGGTACCGCGTAGCACTCGTGTCAGACATCAAGCAGATGTATCGCCAAATCCTCGTGCACCCTGAAGACCGCGGACCCAGCGTATCTTATGGAGACAAAAGATGACCGAGCTACTGCGCGAACTACTCCTGAACACGGTGACGTACGGCCTCGCGTGCTCACCGTTTCTCGCGATCCGATCACTCATTCAATTGGCCAACGACGAGAAGGCGCGATATCCGCAGGGCGCCGTCGCACTGCTCGAGGATCGTTACGTCGACGATATCCAGACGGGGACGGACACAATACCCGGCGCGATCGCGTTACAAACTGAACTTCGCGAGCTTTGCGAGGGTTTCCGCTTCGGAAATGGTCGTCCAATTGCGAGGAAGCCTTAGCAGGCATCCCCCGGGAACACCGTCTGTTCCAAGAACCGCACGCTTGGCAGAACGAAAGCCAGACCACGTTAGGTCTCCTCTGGTACCCGAGCGAGGATAGCTTCGCGTTCGCGATACACCCGCGCACGATCACTCAGTACACGAAACGACACGTCCTCGCGGAAACCGCACGTCTCTTCGACCCACTGGGATGGCTTGCTCCGGTCATAATCCGCGCCAAGATCTTGATTCAGTCTGCATGGCTGCAGCAGTTGGATTAGGATACTCCGCTCCCTTCCGCCGACGCTCACCGCTGGGAGCTCCTTTTCAAGGAACTCCCTTTGCTCGAAGGTCTCCGCGTGAATCGCTGGCTCGGCACTAGCACCGAGAACCAGCACTTGGAACTACACGGCTTCGCCGACGCATCCGAACGAGGATACGCCGCCGTCGTGTACCTCCGCGTCTCCTCAGCCAATTGCCAGGCTGTACATATCCTGGCCGCCAAGAGCAAAGTGGCACCGGTGAAACAAGTGACACTGGCGCGCCTCGAACTGTGTGCCGCCGCGTCACTTTCGAATCTCGCCGAACACTACCGCAACACTTTAAGTCTGTCCACAGCTCCTGTCTTTCTCTGGTCAGACTCTAAGACCACACTGCAGTGGATCCGAGGGCACTCCTCCCGCTAGAAGACCTTCGTCGCAAACCGCGTGGCTCACATCCAGATGCAGATTCCCGACGCTCAATGGCGACACGTCCCAGGGCGGGACAATCCAGCCGACTGCGCCTCCAGGGGGATCGCACCAAGTGAGCTACTGCGCCACTCCTTGTGGTGGACGGGACCAGCCTGGCTCCAGGAGGACTCCTCTCACTGGCCAACCGAGGACTCTACACTACCCGCAGACCAGATGCCCGAACAACGAGTCGTGGTGCAAGCCGCCACTGAGAAGGTTGAAGCCGAGCCTGACATGCTATTCAGGTTCTCATCCCTGCACCGGCTACTGAGAGTCACGGCCTGGTGCTCTCGCTGGCGACACACCGCCGCCCGCACGGCGCTCATGCTTCAACCTGACGAGATAGACGAAGCACTGTTTCTGTGGCTCCGCGTGGTGCAAAGGTTGCACTACGCCGCCGAAGTTACCGCAGTCGCCTTCAACCGCACGGTACCACTGAGGAGCTCACTGGTGCACTTAAATCCATTCTTGGATGACCACGGCGTGTTACGAGTAGGAGGACGCCTGAAACACGCTCCGCTATCTCACGATGAGAAGCACCCAATGATCGTCCCACCATCGTCGTGGCTCACTCGATTGCTGATCGACTCCTGCCACCGTCGAACGCTTCACGGGGGAGTACAGCTCACTCTCGGGCTCCTCCGCCTCCGATTCTGGATCCCTCGAGGTCGGACCGTGGTCAAGCAGATGCTGCATCGGTGCGTCACGTGCACGCGATGGCGAGCGGCCACCCCGCAGCCGCCCATGGGAAATCTTCCTCGAGGACGAGTCACACCAGCGCGCCCGTTCCTCCGGACCGGCTTGGACTACGCCGGCCCCATTCTCATCCGCACGAGCCGGGGACGAGGGCACAAGGCCCACAAAGCCTTCATCGCAGTGTTCGTCTGCCTCAGCTCCAAGGCCGTGCATCTTGATGTGGTCTCCGATTACACGACGGATGCATTTCTGGCTGCATTCCGTCGCTTCACAGCACGTCGAGGCCTCTGCGAGGAGGTCTACTCGGACTGTGGCACCAATTTCGTCGGCGCTGACCGAGTTCTCCAAAACCTGTTCCGCGCATCATCCGCCGACGGCCGTCGCATCGCCCATTTTGTCACCTCCGAAGGTGTGAAATGGCATTTCAATCCGCCTGCCGTACCACACTTCGGCGGACTTTGGGAGGCAGCGGTGAAGTCCACCAAACATCATCTGCGACGAGTCATCGGAGAGAACACACTCACTTTCGAGGAAATGTCTACGTTTCTCGCACAAGTCGAAGCCTGCCTGAACTCACGACCGCTCCAGGCTTTATCTGACGACCCGGACGACATTTCCGCGCTCACACCGGGGCATTTCGTGATCGGCGCCCCGCTGCTGGCCGTGCCCGAACCTTCACTCGAAGAGACGTCCGATGGCACGCTATCCCGGTGGCAGCACATTCAGAAAATGCGCGATCACTTCTGGTCTCGATGGTCGCGCGAATATATCCACGGGATGACAGCCCGGCCGAAGTGGCACAAAACCGAGGACGTTCCGGACGTGGGAGCCTTGTGCCTCGTACGCTCCGAGATCACTCCACTGAGTCGATGGCCTCTCGCCCGGATTGTGAGACTGCACCCGGGGGACGACGGCGTAGTCCGCGTTGCCACAATTCGGACCTCCACCTCAGAGCTCGTGCGCCCGCTGTGCAAGCTCGTGCTGCTTCCCTGGATCAGGGACCCGTCGCCGCCGACGGATGCGTGAGCCACTCGACATTCACAGTCGCTTAATTGTCGTTATCGGCCCTCCGCCAATGTCTAATTATTTCCGTTGGCCTTCTGCCACTGTCTAAAGATCACGTCGTAAAATTATCGTTTATTCCGGCCTTCCGCCTCAACTCAACTTGCGTTCGAAAATTGTATTCGCGTCACTTCACTTCACTTTGCACGTATCTCACATCCGAACACGTCGCGGCAATGTTTATGTGTCTCGCTCGAGATCACCGCGTGTTGTGACACTGCGCAGCCGCACCACGCCGCCATGACTCGCTCGCCGCGCGTGCCGGAATCGCGGCATGCAAATCGATCGTAAATCGATACATACTGCTGCGATCTCCGTCGACCCATCGAGTGCAACGTCCCGTTTCGTCACCATATGACGAGGCGAGCGGGATGTCTGAGATCGCAACGACTCGCGAAACAGACGTGACTCAGATAGATTAGATTGCATGAAAATTCGATTGAATTTCGAAGCACGCATGAAAAATGTTCCCATAATGTTTCGCATTAAATTCGTCGCGTTGAAGTTTAACATAGCATGGATCTTTCTAGCATTCGCATTGTGGAAAGTTCGCCGACATTCACTCGGCGAAAACAAAGTCAAGTAAACGAGCTAAGACAAAGGAAAGATCCATGCTATAAACATTGCGTGAAAAACAAGTATCGTTATCGGCTGATCGTCACGTGAAAACGGTGACGTCCGCACGATGACGTAGGGCTCCGATGGCCAATCACCCTCCCGAAATTCGTCGAAACCTGCCGGGAGGGAGGCTCTTCCAGGAGGTAATAAAAGGACCGCCGCGACGCCTGGACCGAGGATTCCATGTGTAATAAATCACTGGCCAGTATTTTAATGTTAATACTCAAGTACTGAACTGAATATTCCATATAAAATTAATCACTGACCAGTACTACAATTTGTATAGAAACATTATAATGGGTAATTCCTGATAATATATTAAGGAAGAGAGATAAAAGTAAGGCACAAATACATTTTATATGAAAGTCTGTACTAATTCGTCGTGATAAAAGTGTACAAGTTGAAATAGTACTGCAGATATCATCCTAATATTCAATTCAAAATTTTATTACTTTTTTAAAACTGAATTTGTTTCTTAAAATTATTTTTGAAAAATTATATATTTGCGCTGGGGTTATGACACATATGTAGACTATATATGTATAACACTTACATCAAATTAAAAAGTAGTCTACTACGTAAGGCAGCTGGTTCACAATCCAGAGGTCCCGAGTTCGAATCCCACCAAGGTAAGTGTTTTTCAAATACGAGAAAATATTTATAAATATAGACTGCATCTTAAGAAACAAATTTAGTTATAAAATAGTAATAAAATTTCGAAAAAAAAAATTTTTTTTATGCCGGGTAAATATCGAAAATCGAAATATCGATGAGTAATTTAATACTAAACACCAGTAGTTCTGTGTAGTATTAATCACTACCTATAATATTTATCACTACCAGTATTTTCCCAGTATTTCCCAAATAAATACTGACAGTATTAAATCACTGAGATTTTAAGTATTTAGCCAGTAATACTTTTCTGTAAGGAAAGTTTAAGAATTTATCCCAATAAATGCGAGAATTGAAAAAATATTTAATTTTACTCAATTGTGACAATGTGTATTTAGCACTCAGGATGATCTTGTAAATAGCATATAAACTATTTTCTGCGTTAATGTTCGCGTGCAAGAGTTAATTTTAATTCCGCTTTCCTTAAGCTCTTCTTTAACCGAAAGATTAGGACCACCTCATGAAATGGAGGAAAGGTTTAATAAGGCTAAAATAAGTGCGTCCAGGGCAATCCAACAAAGGGCTGCCTTGAATAAAGAAGCAATCGAGCTTAAAGCCCGAATAGAAGTGTTGGAGGCGAAAATAACGGCGGGGCGGGAGACCCCCTCATCACCCCGTCGATACCTATGAAGGTGGAGGTGCTGCCCGCACCTACAGGAGAGGCCAGGGACTCCTCGGTGCAAACAGAGGAGTCTCGTTTGGAGGCAACAGGAGTTGTCCGTGAAGCGGACAAAGACTTGACCGCGACCAGAATTGTGGCTTTAGACCGCAAGCTGGAGGCCCTCACGAAGGATGTCCACTCCCTGAAAGGGCCAGCAGTGGACAAAATATCCCTCGCAAAGTTAGGAATGGAGGATTTTGTAGGAGAGCGGTTACCGGGGGCCTCTTGTTTGAGTTACCCGGTGCCGCCTCGAAAGAAAAAGCGGACCTCCTGGCAGATCGACTGCGGAAGGTTCTTACAGACGAGGAGATGTGGGTCACCCGGCCCTACAAGAGCGTTTAGGGGTTGGATGACGCTGCAACTGAAAGGGACGTGGTGGTAGCCCTGGCCGCGGTAAGCCAGTGTGGAGAGAAGGAAATAAGGGCTGGCCTGATCAGGCGATCCCCTTCGGGCCTAGGCTCCTTGTGGGACCAGTGCCCTGTGGGGGCCGCGAACGCGGCCATTCAAAGAGGTGGCATCACGGTGGGATGGAGCAGAGCTCGCGTAGAGCTGCTCCAGGCCCGCCTCCTGCGGTGTTTCCAATGCCTGGACGTGGGTCACGTCCGGGCGTGGTGCACCGCACCGGTAGAACGCAGTGGTCTCTGTTACCGCTGCGGTGAGGAAAATCACCGAGCTAGCATCTGCCCTATGGAGGCTCCGAGGTGTCCGATTTGCGAGGACTCGGGGCTCCCGGCTGGGCACCAGCTGGGGGGGAGGGCTGTGCCCACCGTGAACAAAGAGAACAGGGGGGACGAAGGCCGCCGGTTAACTCGGCTGGAAGTCGAGTGGCGTTTCCTCTTCCTCCCACCTCTGCGCAGACTTCGGCCTGTGTAGAGGTCGAGATGGGTAATGAAGGGGTAGGTCTTGGGACCTCTTCCTCTCACCCATCAGAAGGAGAGTAGGAGAAGCGGTCTGGGGGAGCTCGGGTGAATTCCCTACGAAGTTTTCACCACTAGCGCTCCCCTGGGCCGCTGGGGAGGACAGAGCTCGGGACTACGGTCCCGGGCTCGGGCTCTCTGGGTCAACGGCCCGTGGGAGGGGTTGGGTTGGCTCCCCACCACTAGGGTGCCATTTCTTATTCCCTTCTCTCGGGCTGCGGGGGCCGGGCTCAAGCGGGGATTTTTCAACTTCAACCCCGCTCCCGCACAATACTCTAGGGGGCGCAGCGATGGGGTGGTGGTCCCCTGTCGTCGCAACAAGGCTGGTACTCACGCTCTGTGCGCCATCATCGACGCACATGGCGGGAGCCTGGAAGGTTCCGTGAAGGGGGGCGGTGTATTTGCACGTCTCCGTGGGCCTCCCAGGGAGTAGGGGTGCCAAGTACGACGCCAGGTGGTGGGGACGCCACCGAATGCATAATAACTGTTTCCGGAGCGCCCCCCTCCCGAAACACCAGGTAGGCCACTCATAGGAGTTTTAGCCGGTAAGAGTCCGGCATAACCGCCCGCCCCTCCCCGGGGGCGGGGGTACCCATGAGGGTTTCTCCTACGTAAAAAAAGGCAGGTGCCCAGCTGATCTCAACAAACAAAAAAGATCTCACAGATGGTGGGACGACGAGTGTGACCGTGTCTTCCATGATAGAAAACAGGCTTTCGCTGCATTCAAGAGATGTGAAAGCTTACATATATAAGTGGAATTCAAAAGGTTAAATGCTCTCGCCAGAAGGACGATTAATCGCAAGAAGAAGGAAAACTTTGAACAGTTCTGCAAGGAAATTAACAGGTTTACAAGTTTGAGCTATGTGTGGAACACCATGAGGATTCTTAAGAACGTAAAGTGGAATAAATGGCAAACAAATAATAGAGAAGAAGAAATTAAAAGAGAAATTGACAAACTTGCCCCCCTATGTGTAGGCACGGAGCTGGTGAGTGATTTCGGTGAGGTACATGAAGAGATTATACTTGAGTAATCCTTTCAGCGGTCTGAGCTGGACAGGGCCATTGATATGGTAAGAAAAAACTTGCCCCAGGTCTAGACGGTATGCAGTACAGAATGGTCAGGGAGCTCTCGGAGGTCAGACGTATTTGTTTACTCGAATTGTTCAAAGTTATTTGGTCCACGGGTATTTTGCCGGCAGTCAGCCGGCACAGTACCAGGTAGTTTTTATTGACAAGATTGGTCGAGAAAAGGTGCGCCCTATGTCTCTATCGTCATGTATGGGCAAATTGATAGAACGTATGATCAACGAGAGGCTGATTTGGTGGGCGGAAAAAGAGGATAAATTCAGCAAGACTCAAAATAGTTTCAGGAGAAGCAAATTATGTGTTGATAGCTAAAATTACTTCGGACATCGGATCATCTATGTGCGTAGGTCAATACACTTTGGTGGCTTTTCTGGACGTTTTGTACGACAACGTGGGTTATCGCATTATGACGGACAAATTGAAGGCACTTAAATGCCCTTTAGGTATAATTAAATTTATCAGTAAATGTCTGTACCTGAGAAAAGTGTGGAGAGAGTTGTAAAGAAGTGCAGAGACAACGATCCACGGTGATAACCGTACGGACCGATCCGGGATTGACTCATCGACGGAATTCAGACAATTGACCAGAGGATTGTGGACTGTGAGTTACGGACTGCGGCCAAGACCGGCTCACGGCACCGCGCCGTCAGGTTAGTGTTTGCATCCGCGTAAACGACACAGGGAATAATGCGTCTCGCCCGGGTGTGCTCGCCGCCTGCTCTCGCCAGGCACCAGACAAGTGCGTCGATTCAGAACACATTTTATTAATGATATTACGAAAAAAAAAGTATCTAACTGAGACAATGAGTTAAATAAAAATAGGCTGATATATACATATATTTTATATAGTTATATAAATATATCAGCCTATTTTTATTTAACTCATTGTGTGCGATATAATGGAGTCGCAATAGGGATTAAGGCAGTGGCGGTGAGTTAGAGAGTCAAGATGTGGTAACAAACAACATATAGTCTGTGTATTTATATATACATGTGTGGTTGTGTAGGTTTATGTGGTTGAAATGATTATAAGTGCCAATGCATTTTTAAAACTTAAGTTGGCGAATGGCCTTTCTTGCAATGGGCTTATAGGAGACCGCGTTGTTATTTAGGTCGAGTTTAGAGCCCGGAGTGAGTGGTGTCTTGTCCGTCGGTTGATCCGGTGGGTCCACTGGTGACGAAGGCGCCAGGAGAGCTCGAGTGAGCACCGTCTGACTCGCCGTGGCTCGCGTCTCCTTGACGCGGATCAGGTGGAGGGCCGGTGGTCGTGAACTCCGGCAGTTTCGCTTGCTGAGGATCAGTCCGGCGGGCCTGGTGTAACGCACCTTCGGGAGCGCCAGTGGAACGAGCTTCCACGGAAGTATAGCCCGACCCTTGTCAGGCTCCTTTCGTACCACCTGCCGCTCCTGCACCACTGGCCTATGGGCTGAGCAAGGTTGTGAAAGCGCCGCTCCTGAGGTCCCGGTCTAGCGGGCTCTGCCCCTTTCACGGGTCGCTCCTGCGACTCCGGTCTTGCGGGCTCTGCCCGTTTTGAGTGCCGCCCCTGCGGCGCTGGCTGGTAGGAGAGACGTTTCCTCCGTCTCTGGCTTCGCGTCCTTGTTCGGCACCTTTTCCTTCTAGTCGCAGTTAGAGTGGGGCCACTCCGCGCCTCCGCTTCCACAGTGCCGGGCCCGGAAGGGGCGTCCGGCTTGGAGGGGGCCGCGGTCTCCACGATTGCTCCAAAGGAGTGCAATGAGCGGAGGAGAAGTTTTCTCAACGCTCGACTAAGCGGAGGAGAGGATATCTCACTCAACGCTCCAAAATAATTATATTTCGATTCTCTCAACGCTTCCTCGACACAATCGTGGAGTATAGCGGTAGGAATCGATGACTGGTCTATGTGCGGCTCGCCTTAAATTGCTACTCGAGCGTACTTTAAACGCGAGTAAATGTATGTGAGCCGGCGACGCGCCGCGGCGAGCCGCAAAATTTGATAAGCGCGTGTTGGCCGGGGGGCATTCGTCAGGCGCGCGCGGCTCATGTTCGACTTCTCGAACAAAATGGGATATTGGCCGAGTACTCCAATGTCATACCGGAGATGACGATTTAGTACGCGTTGTGACCATCAAGACGGCCAGATCCACCCTCAAGCGACCTGTAACGCAACTGTGTAAACTGCCCGTTGAATCTGATAATGACGAAACTTCTAAGCGTTAAACCGCTCTAACTAAATGTATTCGTCGTTCATGAAAACAGAACGAGGCGGGTGGAATGTTACGGAATGCTCCCCTAATTTATTTGCACGGTTTAATTGATTCTAGAAATATTCTAAACAATTCTAGAAATACACGATTCTAGAAGTATTTGGAAGCGCTCTGTGACATCCCACTCTCGGTACCCCTCGACCTCTCACCGACACACCTGTTCGCATGTGTTGGAACGTAAACACATTGTTTCGATGTCCTTATATGGGCATAACATGAACACTCTTAATTTAATTAGTTCTAACACAAAACTTCGATACAAGTATATGTGAGGTGAGAGGTGGGGTACTCGAAGTCCTCCCGACCCAAAGTCAGTCTGACAACAGAGCGAAATAAAGCCACACCTGCAGATCGCGAATCTCGTTAAAGCAAGTTGTAAAGGCAATCATTAAACTAAGACTGTAAATATATGTGTAATAAAGTGTCCTGTAAAGTGTCTAATATATTGTTCGAGTGTCTCTCGACCCTCCGAAGAATGTATCCTTTCCACGATGCTCCAGCAATCATAAATCGCGGAAACACTGCGTGCGGGGCGAAAGCATCGACGAATGCAAAAAAGTTGAAGAGGCGGACGACGCGACGGCGCAAGAATACCGAAGAATAATTTTTTAGATGACTGGCACAAGGGAGGTTCATTTGGACACATTACAAATGAACACGTTGCAAATGGAAACGTTCTATTGCACACAGTTCAATTGGACACGGTTTATTTCGACACAGCAATTTTAGACACAGTGCATTTAGACATATAGAAAAATAATTTTGAACTCGTTAAAGTTAAAATGAGAATACGTCAAAAATGCGCACCGTTCAGTTGGACACGTAAAAGATGCACACCGTTCACTTGGACACGTAAATAATGGACACCATACGTTTGGACACTTGAAAGATCCACACCGTTCAGTCGAACACCGTTTATTTGGACATGTGAAGGATGGACACCGTTTAAGTGGACACATAAGAATAAACACCGTTCATTTAGACACGTAAAATTTGCACACCGCAAAGTTGCACACCGCACGGTGTCCGTGTATGTCACATGGTCACATGGCGTGTCACAACTTTCACGCGTGGAAAGTCCACGCATGTATGTGTCTAGTTTAACGGTAGTGGATTCCCCGTAAGTGTCAATAAAATGTTTCCTAAACTTACATCCTTCCTCTAATTACATTATCTTTTATCTGTCCCAATAGATTACATAAATCTGCGATAACAGTAACGTAAAGTTCATGACGTTATAGTATCTTGCATTTACTTTGTTATCTAAAAACAAATGTCGTGATACGTAATATATGTATTTCTCATCTTGACAGATATCACAACTTTAAAACATTAAAACATATTACATTTAAATATTTGCAATTATGAGACTCGATAAAATAGTTGATTCTATTTTTGCAAGCAAATTGTTCGCATTTGTAACGTATCCCAGTAAACGGTAGCATTTTTACGTGTCCACCTGAACGGTGTCCATCCTTCACGTATCCAAATGAACGGTGTCCAACTGAACGGTGTGCATATTTCAAGTGTCTAAACGAACGGTGTCCATTATTTACGTGTCCAAGTGAACGGTGTGCATCTTTTACGTGTCCAACGGTGCGCATTTTTAACGTGTCTTATTTTAACAAATGCAAAATTATTTTTTTGAGTGTCCAAATGCACTGTGTCTAAAATTTCTGTGTCCAAATAAACCGTGTCCAATTGAATTGTGTGCAATAGAACGTGTCCATTTGCAACATGTCCATTTGTACTGTATCCAAGTGAAGGCCACTCCTGGCATATACCTCTCGGTCATCTAAATGTACAGTCTGTGCGCGAAGCCAAGAACAGAATCAATCCAAGGCATGTGCGTCGAAATTACTAATGATAATTTTGAATGTGAATTACGTTTTCAGGGAAAGATATCTTGTTCCCCGTTTTCTAAAGGATCAGTACAGGGATTTAGATCCGGGAAACCTTGTCTACTCCGACGTCTACGATCCGATGCGAGTCGCTTCCAACGGCGGGAGCCGTTTCTTTGTCACCTTTGTTGATGACCACTCCGGATGGTGCGAGGTGAAATTCATTGAGTATAAGAGCTGTCCTCGGCGAGTGCGAAAACTACAAAGCTCTCGTGGAAACGCAGCTGGGAAAAAGATCAAGTTTATCCAGTCGGACAATGGACTCGAATACGTGAACAAGCGATTCGACGACCTTCTCCAGAAACACGGCATAACACGGCGTCTGACCGTGTGCCCTACCCGGAGCAGAACGGCGTCGCGAAAAGACAAAACCGAACCCTGATAGAGACCGCGAGATGTCTTCTGATCTAGTTGGGGCTGCCGCCATTTTTCTGGGCAGAGGCTGTAAACACGGCAAACTTTATTCGAAACAAGTGCCCTACGAGCAGGGTGAAAGGGAGGACTCCGTATAAAGCCTGATATGGAAAATCGCCGGACATGAGTTACTTCAGATATGAAGTATACATCCTAGACCAAACCCCCAATAAAAGCAAGTTGCCACCGCGAGGAAGGGGGTTTTCATCGGTTACAACCAAGAGTCGAAGGGATACAGAATCTGGGTTCCGAGCGAGGGGAAAATACGGGTGTCGAAGGACATAAAGTTCCTGAAGACGTCCAATCAACCGGGCAACCTTATAGACAACCTCCACCTGGAGGAACATCATCCCCAAGACGGATCGAAACCCATAAACGAAAGTAGCACGTCGAAGCTCCCGGACGAACCCTCCGACGAGATTTAACTGGTCGGAAATCACGGTCAATCAAGTGACGACGACGCAGACATTGCAGGCAGACGTGACGACCAGATGAACCGAGGAAGAAAAGGGCGATGTGGAAGGAGAGGAAGAATCCCTTCCCATCGACCAACTCGATGGCGTGAGACGAGGTTCAAGTAGACCCTGGAAGGTGCTGACGGGACGATCGGGAAGACCCTGTAAAGTATACCAAATTATCGGGCGCAGGGAACAGGTCGACATGGCGTTCTTGGCTGAAGTTCCTATAGATCGAGCGCTGTCCAGTTCGGAATCAGAGGAGTGGATGCACGCCATGATGGACGAAGTTAAAGCGGTATTTAAAAATTATACCTGGGAACTGGTAAAGCGGCCGGAGGGACGGGATGTCATCGGAAGCCGTTTCGTGCTTCGAAACAAGCACGGCGTCGACGGAACTCTGGAGAAACGGAAAGCCAGGATCGTCGCGAGAGGATTCTCACAGCGAGAGATTTCCACGAGACCTACGCTCCCGTGGCACGGCTGAGCTCCATTCGACTGGCCATAGCAATCGCGGTGCGCAAAGGGTATCCATCCGATAGTATGTAAAAACCGCTTATCTAAATGGTACATTGGAAAAAGAGGTGTACATGGAGGTCCCAAGTTCGTTGAACGAGATCCTGCCTCGCATCATCGAGGATGGTCGGACTGACCATCGAGTCATCGCCGCAGCGAGAGCCAAGTCAGTTAACTGACTGGCGATCAAATTTGCCACATAAAAAAGGCACTTTACGGACTGAGGCAGGCTGGTCGTGCGTGGCACAAGCGCCTCGATGAGGAATTTCAAAGCCTCAGGGTGATCCAATCAAGGGGCGACCCGTACATCTATCTGAAGGACAAAGGCAACTGCTTGCTGTCGTCATATATGTGGATGACATCATCGTCATGTCTAAGAATCTCTAGACAGTCATGATTCGAAGCAGACCTGGGGAAACGTTTCGATGTGAAAAACGTCCGGGAGTTGAAGCGGTGCCTGGGAATAGATTTCGTGCAGGATCATGGTGTCATTAGAGTAAGCCAGCAAACCTACATCACCGACCTTTTACAGCGCTTCGGGATGCAAGAATGCAAACCAGGTTTGACGCCTCTCGAATCGAGAGTTTCGAATCGACGTCAGTACAAAGCTGACGAATACGAATCCATGGACGGAATCCGCGACGAAGCTTGTATTGCGCTATCTCAAAGGGACTGCGGATTTCAGCATCACCTATAAGTACGGCAAGGATGATTTCCAGGGCTCGTGGACGTTGACTGGGCCGGGTCCGCCCATGACACGCCGTTCATTATAAATGCATATCTTTTATAGGATATGCATTCATAACAAACGGCGGGTGCGTATCCTGGGACTCTAAAAAGCAGAGAACTGTGGCTTTGTCATCAACCAAGGCTGAGTATATGGCGCTTAGTGAAGCTTCAAAAGAGGCCGTCTATCTTCAAGAATTCGAAATTAACAGATAGAGTGAAGTTGTCTAATGACAATTTTGGAGCTCAAAGACTCGCAACGAATCCGGTATTCTACACGCGAACAAAGCACATAGACATTATTTGTCATTACTTCGTCCGCAAGATCGTCGACGCGGAGCTAGTCAGGCTGAACTACGTGGCATCGGAGGAGATGCCTGCCGATGTATTGACAAAGCCGTTAACCAAGCCGAAGCACGAGAATTGCATCGGACTTCTTGGGCTATTTAAAGTGCCAGATACAGACGGCGCTTTCGTCGAGAGGTAGTGTTAAGATTTACCGACCAACGTGTACGACTTAAGCGCCGTCTGAGCTAACCGACTATGGCGCGTTGACGATTCATTTCCGTTATTATATTATTTACGTATGTTTGCGTTTTCCTTTGTGCAACAGCTAAAGTGTGCAATTAAAGTTTTCTTGATTTAAAGCTAAATCCCACGCGTTATCTTTATAACCAAGTAGCTTAACGACAGTAGTAATTTATTTTTGACAAACTAATAATTATTTTTATAATAAAGAATTTATTTCTCCCAATTACCAATTTGCAAAAAAATTAATTTATTTTCGCCAAATACTCATTTTCACGTAATTAGACATTTTTCTCTGACAAATTACCAACTTTTTTAGTAATGTGTAATTCACTTTTACCTAAATATTATTAATTTTTACGCAATTAGTAATTTTTTTGTGATTAATTACTAATTTTCTAATTCTATAAAAATTTAGGTAAATATGTAGTGAAATTTTCAAATTTTGTGTATTTTAGGTAAAAAAAGATTCTCAGAAAGAAAATTGTCGCTCATGTTCCGTTTGTTTATAATTAATACTTAACATATCATAATGTCGGTAAGTAGAGAAATAATAATTTATAAATATATATTTTGATTCTTACTATTAGATTATATGTTATTTACAACTTCATTTAATTATATATTTTAAAATTATAATCTTTGTTAAAGCAGAGAATAGTAGAAAGCATGCAGAGTATTCTCTGCTTTAACCAAAAGCAACTGTTGTCTGCTTTAATGTCTTTTAAATTTTTATCTCAAAACGTTTTTTAAATAAATTTGGGCTACGTATTTACATTATCAATTTTATCTTGAATTGCAGGCAAGGACTATTATTATATATATATATATATATATATATATATATAATTTGTTCTACTGAATATTTCACTAATATATGAATCAGATTTTTCCATATCTAAAGCCTTTTCCGAGATCCAAGGGAATTATTTTAAAAAACAACCTCAAATCTCTCTTAAAGTAATTAGTTAAAAATGATAAAGATCCAAATTTTCTTTGAACTTGCAGCAAAACTAAGTTAGATATTAATACGTATGTGTGTTAAAGAGTTTGATTTACCGTATAGTTTCCGAGATATAATCGCTTAAAGTTGACTGCCCAGATAGCAAAATGACGTCTAAGGACGTCTTAATGACGTTAGAGGACGTCATAAGACGGAATTAATACCTCATTTGACGTCACTCTGCTACCTGGGTGTATTTAACATTGAGTTTACAGCCGCTGAAGTAGACAAACTAATACTTGGACATATACTTGGACGTGTATTTGTCAGTAGCAAAAAATCTAAAGTAAAGATTAAAACAAAAAATTGAGCAAAGGTAATTGAATTTTTAAAGAAGTATTACAGTATAATAAATAAAAAAATTTGGTTAGGTTAATTTGGTTAATTTTTTTGTGCGCGGTCATATTTTATGGATGTGGCAACGTTAAAATAGGTACTATTTCATTTTCTGTAATTCTTTTTTATTTTGTCGGTTTTTAATATTCTAAGAGAAGCAATAGTGTTTAATGTTTTTGAATTGAATGATAAAAGAATTCATTAAACTTTATTGATCTGATCAAGCCTAATTTTGATTAGCACAGATGGGAAAAAACCACCTTAAACGATTTTAGAGAAAAATGATGAGATTTGACCCTACATGGTAGTTTGAAGGTCACGTGAACGTCACCTTCAATTTCTTAAATGGAACCCTCCCATATTGTAGTATAACGTTTGAAAGGGCATAAAAAGAGAAACATTTTGGCGCCAGTTAGAGGTCGATACGTTGATTCATTCAAAAGTTATTTAGGGTCAAAAATAGGCTTTTTCGAACTTTGGCCCTAAATAACTCCCGAAAGGGTTAACGTATCAACCTCTAATTTTCGCTAGAAATTTTCTTTTTTTTATGTCTTTTCAAAAAATATACTATAATGTGAGAAGTTTCATTAAGAATTTTTTAGTTGTGTCTCCTAGGGCACTAAAAAATTTCAAGTGAAATCCTCCATATTGTAGCATATCGTTTAGCACGCGCACAGGCACACACATACGGACATTTATTTTTAATGCAATTTTCCGACGTTTTAGAACATTCAGAACACATTGGCATCGAAAACTAAAAAAACAATATTTTTCGGTTTTTTTACCCCTATTTCATATATAATTCTTCAAGATTTGGTTGATTAGACTTAACTTTATATGCAATTAAAAGTCCATATGCGAAGTCCATATATGGACCATGTAGCCTGAACTCCCAAAGTCAACATCGATTTGACATTGCATAAGCTGACTCTCTATCAATTCATAAAAAAGTTAAATTTAAAATTAAAAAAAGTGTAATATAGAAACTTGCACATTGCTTCTTCATCATTACAGATCGTTACCATTGCTTCTATTTTATTTTGTTCATAAAGCTTCCTCTATGAGGAAGCCAAATTAATAAATACTAATAATTATGCATCAAATAAAATACAAGCTTCCTCATAAGAGACGTTTTGTGAGCAAAATAAAATAAGAGCAATTGTAGCGATCTGTAATGATGAGGAAGCAATGTGCAAGTTTCTAATTTGTTTAAATATGTGAATGAAGAAAGTGACGTGAAGAGAGTGAAGTAAAGTGAAGTGAAATAAAGTAAAGTGTGCGTGAGAGAAGAGAATGAAAGAGATGCAAAACGTGCTTGCATGTGTGTGCACGTAACATTGTTGCTGTGTTTTCCAATGTTAATGCCAATTCTGAAAATTTATGGTATGCGTAATACAATAAACTATAGATTTTCTGTGCTGGCAGTTAATATTAAAACCAGCTCGTGTGCAGCGATCAGCAAACACTCGACGTAAACACCCGCATCTAATAGTGAGTTAAGTTGTTCTTGCCTACTTTCTGCACGGCCCGTAATAAGCTAACTATTTTTATTTGTAACTCGAAAACTGAAACTTTGAAGAAAATTTTAGTATAGGAAAAATTGTCTCAAAATTGAGTCAAGAATCCGACATTTGTGGGAAAATAGGATTATTTACACTTATTCTGTATTATATATTTTTAATAAAAATACTAAAAACTAGCAAAAAATATTACTAAAAAAAATAAGTATACGTTATTTAAACATTAATATTTAATGAAAGAAGTTTTATATTATTGATGACTTTTATATAATTGTGTTATTTTATAATATATATCTGAATACTTGGGCCTGGAACCATGCGATTAATAGAAAATATTGTTTTTTCAATTCCATCACTTATGACGCATTGACACGATGAAGTAATTCTCGAATCATTTACTGGTGTATCGCAATAGTTGCAGGCATTAAACAAAAAGAAAAAGTTAAAAAACAAATAATTTTATAAATGTTACACTTTTAAACGCGCTTTTGTGTGTGTGTGTGTGTGTGTGTGCGCGCGTGCGCGCGTGTGTGCGCGTGTGTGCGCGGGTGTGCGCGTGTGGGCGCGTGTGGGCGCGTGTGGGCGCGTGCGTGCGCGTGTGGGCGCGTGTGTGTGCGTGTGTGTGTGTGTGCGCGCGCGCGCGTGTGTATCTGCATGCGTTTTAATTTGATCATATTATGGGTATACAGTTTAGGGGCCTTACCTCAAATCTCGATAAAACTATCCTCAATCGACGCGTTTTTGTACGAAACGAAAGAATCTGGCAGAAAAAAATGTCGCTCTGTCCCGCGACGCGAGATATTAAACGTTAAAGTTGACAGGAATCAGGTTATGATTCCTGCATACCGACGTCATGTAGCAACTAGCAACACTGAACATGCCCTGCGGCCACATACGCATACTCAGTAGCCGCATGCGCATGCAAAAATACGCCAATTTTAAATATGATGACTGGTCAATCATGCGGAATAATCAAGCGTCTTCATTCAAGCAGTTATGTATCACGCTGGGAGTTTTGTTTAGTTTTATTATGCGCAGGCGGAGCCCTTCCCCGCCTATTTGTGTACTGTTTATACACATGTGTATAATACATGTGTATATATAATACATGTATAGTACATGTGTTTACAGTACACAAATAGGCGGGGGAAAGGGTCCGCCTGGAGCCCCTTCCCCCGCATAATAAAACTAAACAAACTCCCAGCGTAATACTTAACTGCTTGAATTAAGACGCTTGATTATTCCGCATGATTGACCAGTCATCATATTTAAAATTGGCGCAATTTTGCATGCGCGTGCGGCCACTGAGCATGCGTATGTGGCCGCAGGACATGTTCAGTGTTGCTACATGGCGTCGGTATGACAGGAATCATAATCTGATTCCTGTCAACTTTAACGTTTAATATCTCGCGTCGTGGGGCAGAGCGACACTTTTTTCTGCCAGATTCTTTTGTTTCGTGCAAAAACGCGTCAATTGAGCGTAATTTCATAGATATTTGAGATGAGGCCCCTAAATTGTATAATTACCATAACATTTATCAATGTTATTATACAGCAGAGTTACACAGGGATAGGTAGGTAAAACGACGAGAACAGGATCATAGTCTTTAATACGAGGATACTCAAACAGCGGTTTTGCAACGACTGACTTTACATCAGATAGATAGAAAGGAACATGGCATACGCCGAAACTAAAGATCGATAGATATACGCGATATATCGAATATGTCGATATCCCCAAATGTGTGGCAATTAATGGAAACTGACTGTATACGCAACAATCAAAAAATCTATATTTTTAAAACATTTCATGTTTTATACGAAAGTATGTCAGAATAAAATACGAAATATCCGATAACCTTATTATCATATTTTTATGCATAAAATAATAAAACAATGTGTAAAATAAAGATTGGTATACTCTGGTCAATAAAAGTTAATCGCACTCAATTCATATCAAAATTTCACATAACTTTAAATAAGCATATCTCCGTAAAAAATTGTCGTATTTGAAAAAATTTGTCTCCATTTTACAGGGTAAAATTTTGATCTTCCTCCCTCCCGCCATCTCTTCAAAAGAAAGGATGTGTTTCGTTTCCAAAAAATTGCATAATTTGATACATTCTACGAGGTCGAATAAATTTTTCTCGCAAATATCGTGATAATCGTAAAACAGGATCATCGTAAAATATAGACGTTGTTAAAAATATCACGAGATGCGAGATGTCGAGGAGGAGTAGAAGGAGGTCGAGCAAACGTTACGTGAAGTATTCGACTGATCAGCGCGACCGGCTCGTTAGCATGGAAATAACAACGTTCGAGTTTCACATACTTCAAAAACAACTTTTCCGGCTATTGCTACAACATTAATTTTGACAAGTTGCACGACGCCGACGTTACAATTATTACTTTCAGACACGAAAAGTTTCTTTGCCACACGTTGGCATCCTGAGAATCCAAACAACGGAGATGACGTACGAGCCCGGGATCGTGTACCCCCTGCGAGGAACTCGGCAAGGATTCGACAAATCAAGAAACGCCGGAGCTCGGCGACAGGACGACGTTCTCGGATAATCTCGGACATCACCAGATTTTCCATTTGTCATCTCGGAACAGACGTCGTGTTAATCTTTTCAAAAAAACCGGTAAGAGTATTCAGGAGTACTTTTGGCTGGGTATTTATTCGTTCTATAACTGGTGTTTCTCAATTTATCCTTTTGGCTCTGGTTAAAATTCTTGCCAAAGGATCAGTTATATGGACAGGCCAGAAGTTCTTCCTTGGCGATTATTCGACTTACAACCGATAATCGTCGTGTAATAAAGCCCAGCTTTGATTGCAAATGCCGTTTCTCTCCGTATGAAAGCTGAGACCAGAACTTTGAAACTTCCTAATATTTGAAGATCTACGGTCTATTCGAAATACTCAGAAACACAATTTTTTATTCTTAAGAAATAAACAACCTATATGTCTATGATGATGAGTTATTTTCCGTGATCAAGCTTTTATATTCGAATCCGAGTTCGAGCTTTTATAATTAAATAACTAAAATAAAAACTAATTGAATTTTCTAATAAACTATCATTTTCTCTGTACTGTATTGAATCATAAAAATAAAATTATATTATCTATCTTTCTTGAACGATTTTAATACAAGTAAAACAAATTTGAACATAACTAATTATAAAAGATTGTCTGAGACACTCCTTCTGAGTCTTACTGTGTTCGTTCATTCAAACAGATACAACGGAATCAAGTCTTACAATTAGAGAAGACTATTCCTAACAGACGTTTACTTGCAAATTATAAAAAAATTAGGTCTGTACGTTTTTGTGAAGTTACGGCGTATCAAAGTTACCTGTGCATTTTTATTTTTTGTTTAGTTACTGTCTGCGTTAGTTTCATACGATAAGTACTACAGGGAGATAGCTGGTTGGATTTTGCCCATTGTATGTGTGCGCGTGCGTGCGTGTGTGTGTGGGGGGGGGGGGTGGGGTGTGTGTGTGTTTTGGGGAAAGGGATACGAGTATGTTTGGACTTAACCCTAGAACGGTACATTTCTAAAAGGGAATAACTTTCAATGCTTTTTACTCGGCAGTTTTCAATGCGCTGGATTATTGGTGCATCTTACAATTAGTTAGTAGGGAGTTCTCTAAAGTTTCCTCCCCTGGTCCAGACCCTCCTTCCCGTACGATATAGAAAAATGGCGCGACTTTTAAAATTGCTATGGGTTACTAGCGTAACTGGGTTAGCACCCAGTGTACCGTTCTAGGGTTAAAATTGCGCATTCCCGCTTCGTCTTTTACCCTTGCAGACGTTCACGCATATTGATGCAAATTCTAATTGTAGAGAAATTTCGTATATCAGTATTGACGCAATTTTAGCTTAATGCACGACCATGCTCGCCCACACACTGCCAGGATTGCCCGTAACTTCCTCAAAGAAAACAACATCAAGGTACCATATACGCTGATGAGTACAGAATTTAATACCACCGAACATGTGTGGGATGAGAAGGAGGCTACGAGATTTAAAGAGACCGTCAACCAATCTATAGCAACTGGGAGCAGCATTACATCGGATATGGTACAAAATTGATTATCAGGTTACAATTAGAATCTGCATCAATATGCGTGAGCTCTGAAAGGGTCATCCAAAGACGAAGGGAAATACACAATTTTCAATCCGAACATACTCATATTTTTTTTCCAACACGAACGCACGCGCGCGCGCGCGCGCGCGCACACACACACACACACACACACACACACACACACACACACAATAGGCAAAATACGACTAGTAACTTCCCCGTGATACTCATCGGATAATGCGGTAACTGAACAAAATAAGTAGGTTACTTTGATAACTGCAATAAAAATCGAATCACATCTTTTAAATTTGCAAATAAGTCCATATTTTACGATGGTTAAAGGAAAATAGGGTAATTCGAACCATTCTAAGCCTTTTTCAGGATATATGTAACTTGAAAACTATTAAAGATAACTAAACTTTGTTTTCGCCAAATTATAATGCCAAATGTTTGTTACAATGGCTGCGTTTAGCAGAACGTAACAGTATTGCAACTGTTTTATTATTCTCTGCTGAACGATTCTAAATGCACCTAAAGTCTCAACACTCAGCGGTCGTCATGGTTTTCAGCGAATTAAAAGTACGCAAAACGTCAAGCTGTCAAGCAAAAAATCATTGACATATAGTATGGATTACAATATGTACAAATATTAATATAAGAAAATAAAGAAATATATAATTATAATTTAGATAAATTCGGGTTATCACGCATATAACATAGAATGATAGGTTAAGGGGGTCTATACACGTACGAGTTTCGGTCGTCTGGCTCGGCTCGGCTTCTACTCGTCCATGGATGGGATGTCACGAGCCAGGCTCGGCGTCAGATAAGCCAAATTCGCACATTTTCATTTCACGTGTAGTGAAAAAATGTTCGAGTCCGGCTCATGAATCAAGCTCGTCGAGCCGGACTTGCGAGCTAAACTCGTCGTGTATAAACCCTCTAAATGTATATAAAATATGTACTTTGATGCATTAATGCATGTCATGTACAGGGTGTTGCAGAGACATACAGGTCAGTATGACGGGTTGCCCATTCGAGCAGGCGCGCATGGTCGTTCACAATTGCGTTGACTTCGGTGCATCACCTATAATCACTCGCATATTTTTTTTACAATAAAATGAACTTTGTAGCGCCCGAAGTTGCAATACAATTGTGACAGATTTTCGTAGCAGTAACGTTAAAACAGAAGTCGAGATGACAATACAGGTTATGAAATAAATTTTATTAAGAAAACGAAAGACATCTCTCTTACGAAAAAAGCCCGTACCGTAGTCCATCATAATCTATATCTATAAAGGAAGATGTCCTGACTGACTGACTGACTCATCAACGCCCAGCCCAAACCCCTGAACCGAATTTTTGTCAAAAGTATATGAAATAGGGGTAAAATTTTTCGGGGAGTGCCACTATGTGTATAGTTTTTCGTTACCGATTTTCTGGAAACCGGTTTTTCTAATTCTTTCAAATTTTCGGGAAATAATTCACCAAATCTCAAAGAATTATAGATCAAACAGGGGTAGAAATTTCCGGGGAGTGCTATAAAGTGTATAATTTTTCGTTACCGATCTTTTTGGAAACCGGTTCCAAATGATGGAATCTCAAAGAATTGTACATAAAGTAAGGTTTAAATTTTCCGGGGAGTGCTATAAAAAGTATATCATTTTTCATTACCGATCTTTTTGAAAACCGGTATCAGAAGTTTGACGAATTTTAAAGAATTGTATATAAAACAGGGGTAAAATTTTCCAAGGAGTGCTATAAACTGTATAGTTCTTTGTTACCGATCTTTTTGGAAATCGGTTACAAAATTTTTCCAAACTTTTAGGAAATAATTGAGTGAATCTCAAAGAATTGTATATGACGGAATTGAACTTCAGTAGATAAAAAAGTAATATATTTCAATTTATAGCATTTTAGAAAGAAAGAGAGAGAAGAAAGAGAGAGAGAGAGAGAGAGGGAGGGGGAGAGAAAGAGAGAGAGAGAGAAAAAGAGGGAGGGGGAGAGAAAGAGAGAGAGTGAGGGAGGGAGGGAGAAAGAGAGAAAGAGAGAGAGAGAGGGGGAGAGAGAAAGAGGGAGGGGGAGAGAAAGAAAGGGAGAGGGAGAGAGAGAGAGAGAGAAAAAGAGAGAGAGAGGGGGGGGAAAGAAAGAGGGAAAGAGAGAGAGGGAGAAACTATTTTTGTGTCTTATTACACATGTCCTCCGGGGCGAAGCCCGGGTAACCAGCTAGTCATTATATATTACAATTTTATTACTCAAATTATTTTTTGCACACAATGTTTACGCACAGAACAAAAGTCAGCAATTAGCATATGTGTGTGTTTCATCTCGAAGGACCAGAAACTCCTCTGGGCCAGACGCCAGACTCGTTTCAATGCGGTGTAGGGTAGGGAGGTTCGCGCTACGTTCAGGTGCGCGGTAAGATCGCAGAATCGCGGAACAGGCAAAGTCAGTTAGTTTAACTCGTGTTATTTGTACTGTGAGAGAAGGTTTTTATTAGCTGGGGTGTCACAAACATGTTCACGTGAACACCACACTGCTGACACTTGTTATTCGAATGGCCGTGTCTTACGGTGACACAGCGGCCTTACACCAACATGGCCGATAAAGGCGCACGGCGCACGAGGCGCTCACAAAGATGATGGTCAAATGTCTTACACCAAAATGGCCGATAACGGCGCACGGCGCACGAGGCGCTTACAGAGATGATCGCGGAATGTCTTGCGCGAGGTAAAACAACCAAACACGGCACTTTACCCGCACAACGTGGTGTCTTACGTTTCTCTTGCGAGGGAGGACGGTCGACGGCGCAGATCTTTCGCAACCCGAAAGATTACACTTAAATTCTCGCGAAGGGTGATGGCCTAGTGCGGCGCAGATCACTCACATTCGGCGAGGTTGAACTGATCGTTGAACTTCGCGAGGGGGACGGCTGAAGGCAGCGCAGATCACTCGCAACCCGCGAAGTTGCACAGAAACTCTCGCGAGGGATGACGGCCGCGCGCGACGCAGATCATTCGCAGCTCGCGAGATAGAATGATTCTCCCGCGAGGAGTGACGGCCGAGCACGACGCAGATCACTCGCAAGCGGCGAGATTGAATACGGCCGAACACGGCGCTTAACTTTTAACTGAAGAGCACTTAAGACTCGTTTCAAAACATACTGTCTGGCGCGGGACGACGGAGAGTGTGAGTCGACGCGGTGAACCTCGCTATCGTGTTACGAGCGGGCGTCTTATTACGACACGCGGGATGGCAGGCTTATGGCGGACATCTTGTCGCGGCGCGAGCGGAGAATCTTGTCGCGGTACGAGCCCGGATCTCGTGTCGACGCGAGCCAGAGTTGTCGCGGCACGAGCTGAGATCCTGTCGGCGCGAGCGGAGATCTTGTCGCGGAACGAGCGGAGATCTTGTCGCGAGGCCCACCATTCGGTTTGACCCTTTGGTTTTTGCGGAGACAGACACGTGTGGTTCACCGGCCGGCTACGGACGTACTCTACTTACTATTGAGCGCTTCCGGCGGCGCCGCGACGCGAGGATGAAGAACCATGCTAATCGATTTCGATAGATATGCGGGTCGATGTTCGAGCGCTCGCGCAATTTGATTGGTCGCGAGGCGCTCCTGGAATCGCGCACGCAGCCGATAAGAACGGGATCGCGGAAGCGCTTCTTCATCCGTCGCGAAGGGCTCGCAGTGCGTGTGAACTCGCCCCAATCCGGAACAGTGTGCAAATTTAAATTATAAGTCGGCTAATAATTTTCATTCAATGTAAGTTTAAATAATGACAGAAATCACCATTAACAAATCTTACAATATTCATTTTGTTACATTAATAAACAATTTATCATTAAATTGATAATCAATTTAATATGTCAATACTAATGAGCATTATATAAATAATTCTTTATATAAATGATGCTGCTGCATTTTAAAAATCTTAATCTTAATCTTATAAACATGAGGTTTATTAATACAAAATATACATTTTAAATATGATGCTAATGTATTAATTTATATAAGGCAAATTATCATAATATTTAATGAATACTTTTCAGTAATAAATTCCTTGTAGATTTATATGAGATTCAGTAGCATTATTTACATAAAAATGCTTATTAGCATCAGTATATTGAATTAATGATTAACGTTAATGATGAAATATTAATATTCTGAAATAAATGTTGTTAGACATAAGATCCGCTGATAATCGTTTTTATCGTTACAAATAACGATGGAAACAATTATCAGCGGATCTTATGCCTAATAACATTTATTTCAGATTATTAATATATACAGGGTGTTAGATATAAAAATATACAGCCGAATAGGGGGGGGGGTAGATTGAGTCAAACTAAAAAGAAAAGTCTAATACTATTTTGCAAAATTCGCAATAGTTAACGAGCTATTAAATAAAACGTCTGATCGAATGAGCGCACAAGGAGCGATAGAGGCGGGTCTCGGCTGGCACGGTGCCCGGCGCGTGGCGAGCGGTGGGGGTCGAGTGGCGAGCGGGGCGCGGCGCGGCGCGGGGCGCGGCGCGGCGCGGGGCGCGGCGCGGCGCGGCGCACGGCGAGCGACAGATGTTATACACTGCGGCGAAAAAGTATTAGAGCTAAACTTACGATAATTCCTTCGCGTAAACGGGATTTTCCTTCGCGTAAACGGGATTTTGTAGTAACTTACGATAATTTACTCCGCGTAAACGAGTGAATTATCGTAAGTTACTACAGAAGTAACGCTCGCGTAAACGTAGTAACAGGTAGCACACGTATTGCATAGGCATGATTGCCGTAGCGTCTTACGCCTTAGATAATATTAATTAGTTTAGCTTGAATTATGTGTAATAAAAACATTTAATTTTAGTAAATGTAATTATTTTGCATGTCAAAGTTTACGAGGTTTACAAAGCTTTACTTTAACTTTTGTTTATGTTAGAATAACGTACTTTAATGGGGCGTGTTCACCTGCGAGTAATGGTGCGTGTCCACCTGCCAGTAAAACTCTCGAGAGTAGCTCTCGAGATTGATTCTCGCAAATGGACATATTCCTGGAGAGTACCTAACGGAGAATGAATCGAATGAATCGCAGCTCTCGGCGAGCGAACTTTTCAAGACCTACTCGCAAATCGACACGACGTTATTTTACTCTCGGAGATCAGCTCGCCAAACTCGATCGCTGTTCGTATTTTGAGAGCTAAGTACATGTTGAGAGTAAAAACCAAGATGGCAAAAGTTTGTTCCTTTGATGACACAAAGGAATTTATTGAACAATGCAGAAATCATGGACTATTGTGGAATACGATACTTTATAACTACTGTGACAGAAATAAAAAAATTAAATTTTTATGTTCTGCGAATAAAGTGCGAAAAAAATTCATAATTTAAAGAATTAGGTAAGAATATTTTTAATACATTCTCTAATTACTTGGTCAATAATTAGTTGTACTTTAGTTTTACATGGTTTGCACGTTTTAGTTACAGTGCTAAAATTAAATACATTTTTACATCGCGAATTAAGTAAATTAAAAAAAAAATATTTACATATAAAAATCTAATATCAAGGTATTTCGCAAATTAAAAATTAAATAATAATATTGCACTATGTATTCCACTTCACAACTTGTAAGTCTGCAGAAACCAGAAACTTTTAATTGTTGGGAGCCTACCCTGGTAAAAATTGCCTTGCCAGCGCCACGACACTTGTCAGCGCCATGCAAGTTTGCCATGCCACAGCCTTATCCTAAAAACTGGAAAGAGCCATATCAGGGCCATGTTCACGCCTAATATGGCATTTACATAAAATTGAACGGGCGCAGGTCTGGATTTGACTGAGTTTCTAATGCAATCCACACTTGCGCCACATTAGGTGCTGTCGAGATTTTTCTCTTTGGCTTCTAGATCAACTTCTTAATTGTTTTAGAAATTATTAACGCATGTATGTTAAAATTGAGACAGGATTGTTTTATCCTTCACCTGCCGCGGCCGGGGTCCTTCGGCTGGCAGGGCTCTACTAATTTATCTGGCAATAAATGATAATAAATAATAATAAATAGATAATAATAATAAATGATAATAAATAATATTAATAAATAATAAATAATAAATAATAATAAATAAATGGTAAATAAATAATTTGGTTCGGCAATAAATAATAAATAATTAATTAAATTTATATAAATAATTTATAAATAAAATACATAAATAAAAACAATATTAAATAATTATTACTCTTTTTAAACTGAATTTGTTTCTTAAGATAATTTTTGAAAAATTATATATTTTCGCTGGTATGACACATATATGTAGACTATATATAACACTTATATCAAATTAAGAAGTGGTCTACCACGCAAGGCAGTTGGCTCACGATCCAGAGGTCCCAAGTTCGATCCCACCAAGGGGGTAAGTGTTTTTTTCAAATACGAGAAAATATTTATAATCATAGACTGCATCTTAAGAAACAAATTTAGTTATAAAATAGTAATAAAATTTCGAAAAAAAAAAAAAATTTTTTTTTATGCCAGGTGAATATCATATAATACCGCTGCCATGTTAGCGCCATGCCAGCGCCATGCTAGCACCCACGTCAGATCTGTGGCGCTAGCGGGCAAAACGTGACGTTTCGCGGATGGCGCTTACCAGCGTGCCATGCCAGCTCCTGAAATGGCAGTGTGGCACGCTGGTCAGTGCCATGCAAGCGCCCAGTCAAAATTTCTACCAGGGTAGTCTTCAATCTTAAGCTCTCTAATTAAAACAGATTCAGCACCGAATGTACATCTGCGATCAATCCATTGCTTGACCCAGAAGGTCTTTTTGTTGTTATTTAACACCCTTTTTCTTTTTAAAATAATGCTAGCCACTATAGCAGCCGCAAGTTTTTTCGTTTACGCGACATTATGATGTCACCACTCTCAGACATCGACTAAAAAAATACGTAAGTGGACACGGTTTTGAGAGAACTCTCTGAAAGAATACTCTCCGGATTCTCGCAAGATGCTCGCGAGAATACAATGTCAGAAAAATTACTCTCAAATGGACAGTGTCAAAATAACTCTCGAGAGATATTCTCGAGAGTTTTAAGGTGCGTGTCCACCTGCGAGTAAAACTCTCGAGAGTAGCTCTCGAGATTGATTCTGACACTGTCCATTTCAGAGTAATTTTTCTGACATTGTACTCTCGCGAGCATCTCGTGAGAATCCAGAGAGTATTCTTTCGGATAGTTCTCTCAAAACCGTGTCCACTTACGTACTTTTTTAGTCGATCTCTGAGAGTGGTGACATCATAATGTCTCGTAAACGAAGAAACTTGCGACTACTATAATGGCTAGCATTACTTTAAAAAGAAAAAGGGTGTTAAATAACAACAAAAAAACCTTCTGTTGTGAGTCAAGCAATGGATTGATCGCAGGTGCCGGATCTGCTCTAAATTAGAGAGCTTAAGATTGAAGACTCCCAACCATTAAAAGTTTTTACAGACTTACAAATTGTGAAGTGAAATACATAGTGCGATATTATTATTTAGTTTTCAGTTTGCGAAATACTTTGATGTTAGATTTTTACATGTAAATATTTAATAATTTTATTTTCTTTTTTTTTAATGTACTTAATTCGCGATGTAAAAATGTATTTAATTTCAGCACTGTAACTAAAACGTGCAAAGTATGTAAAACTAAAGTGTAACTAATTATTGATCAAGTAATTAGAGAATGTATTAAAAATATTCTTACCTAATTCTTTAAATTATGAATTTTTTTAGCACTTTATTCGCAGAACATAAAAATTTAAAAATTTTTTTATTTCTGTCATAGTAGAGTATTCTACAATAGTTCATGATTTCCGCATTATTCAATAAGTTCCTTTGTGTCATCAAAAGAACAAACTTTTGCCATCTCGGTTTTTACTCTCAACATGTAGCTCTCAAAATACGAACAGCGTTCGAGCTTGGCGAGCTGACCTCCGAGAGTAAAATAACGTCGTGTCGATTTGCGAGTAGGTCTTGAAAAATTCGCTCGCCGAGAGCTGCGATTCATTCGATTCATTCTCCGTTAGGTACTCTCCAAGAATATGTCCATTTGCGAGAATCAATCTCGAGAGCTACTCTCGAGAGTTTTACTCGCAGGTGGACACGCACATTTCTCGCAGGTGAACACGCCCCATTAAAGTACGTTATTCTAACATAAACAAAAGTTAAAGTAAAGCTTCATAAACTTCGTATTGACATGCAAAATAATTAAATTTGCTAAAATTAAATATTTTATTACACATAATTCAAGCTAAACTAATTAATATTATCTAAGGCGTAAGACGCTACGGCAATGCCTATGCAATACGTGTGCTACCTGTTACTACGTTTACGCGAGCGTTACTTCTGTAGTAATTTACGATAATTCACTCGTTTACGCGGAGTAAATTATCGTAAGTTACTACAAAATCCCGTTTACGCGAAGGAAAATCTCGTTTACGCGAAGGAATTATCGTAAGTTTAGCTCTAATACTTTTTCGCCGCAGTGTATAACATCTGTCGCTCGCCGTTCGCCGCGCCGCGCCGCGCCCCGCTCGCCACTCGACCCCCACCGCTCGCCACGCGCCCGGCACCGTGCCAGCCGAGACCCGCTTCTATCGCTCCTTGTGCGCTCATTCGCTCAGACGTTTTATTTAATAGCTCGTTAACTATTGCGAATTTTGCAAAATGGTATAAGACTTTTCTTTTCAGTTTGACCCAAACGACCCCCCCCTATTCGGCTGTATACTTTTATATCTAACACCCTGTATATTAGGGTGATCCTTAAAAAGAGTAATTTTGAATTTTAACTGCTCGAACGGTTCGAAAGGCTCGAAATAAATAAAAAAAAAATCTGTGCCAAAGCGCAGCTTTCTATCTCAATTTTAACACGTGCCGCAGAGCACTTGAATTTTTCTATTAAAATCAAATAGCAAATGATTTTAGTATGAATGCAATAGCGATCGGAAAAATTTGAAACTTGGCAATTCTCTTACCTATAATTGTATCTATCTTCTGAAATTTTTATAGATTTTTATCTACATATTTCAGGTTGCCAGTAATCAATAAAAATAATTTTATTTTTAATTTCTTAAGCAAATATTAGCAAATGATTTTAGTATGAATGCAATAGCGATCGGAAAAATTTGAAACTTGGCAATTCTCTTACCTATAGTTGTACCTATCTTTTGAAATTTTTATAGATTTTTATCTACATATTTCAGGTTGCTAGTGGTCGATAAAAATAATTTTTTTAAATTTTGAAGAATTGAAGGAATCCTGTTTATTTATTTTTTTCTATAATTTTGTTTATATATTTATTTATTTATTCGTAGTCTTAAATAAAAATTCAATATTTTTATAAAATTATTTATTTCAAAAATCTTTCATGAGTGTCTCCTTTTTCGGAATATTTTTTAAATATTTTTTTACTATTTGGACAATAAATTGTTTCTGATCTTCGTTTTTTGTTAAAATATTATATTCTGATATTAAACGAAGATCAGAAACAATTTATTGTCCAAATAAGAAAAGGATATTAAAAAAATATTCCGATGCGAAAAAGAAGACACTCATGAAAGATTTTTGAAAAAATAATTTTATAAAAATATTGAATTTTTATTTAAGACTACGAATAAATAAATAAATATATAAACAAAATTATAGAAAAAAATAAATAAACAGGATTCCTTCAAATCTTCAAAATTTAAAAAAATTATTTTTATCGACCACTAGCAACCTGAAATATGTAGATAAAAATCTATAAAAATTTCAAAAGATAGGTACAACTATAGGTAAGAGAATTGCCAAGTTTCAAATTTTTCCGATCGCTATTGCATTCATACTAAAATCATTTGCTAATATTTGCTTAAGAAATTAAAAATAAAATTATTTTTATTGATTACTGGCAACCTGAAATATGTAGATAAAAATCTATAAAAATTTCAGAAGATAGATACAATTATAGGTAAGAGAATTGCCAAGTTTCAAATTTTTCCGATCGCTATTGCATTCATACTAAAATCATTTGCTATTTGATTTTAATAGAAAAATTCAAGTGCTCTGCGGCACGTGTTAAAATTGAGATAGAAAGCTGCGCTTTGGCACAGATTTTTTTTTTATTTATTTCGAGCCTTTCGAACCGTTCGAGCAGTTAAAATTCAAAATTACTCTTTTTAAGGATCACCCTAATATACAGGGTGTTAGATATAAAAGTATACAGCCGAATAGGGGGGGTCGTTTGGGTCAAACTGAAAAGAAAAGTCTTATACCATTTTGCAAAATTCGCAATAGTTAACGAGCTATTAAATAAAACGTCTGAGCGAATGAGCGCACAAGGAGCGATAGAAGCGGGTCTCGGCTGGCACGGTGCCGGGCGCGTGGCGAGCGGTGGGGGTCGAGTGGCGAGCGGGGCGCGGCGCGGCGCGGCGAACGGCGAGCGACAGATGTTATACACTGCGGCGAAAAAGTATTAGAGCTAAACTTACGATAATTCCTTCGCGTAAACGAGATTTTCCTTCGCGGTAAACGGGATTTTGTAGTAACTTACGATAATTTACTCCGCGTAAACGAGTGAATTATCGTAAATTACTACAGAAGTAACGCTCGCGTAAACGTAGTAACAGGTAGCACACGTATTGCATAGGCATTGCCGTAGCGTCTTACGCCTTAGATAATATTAATTAGTTTAGCTTGAATTATGTGTAATAAAATATTTAATTTTAGCAAATTTAATTATTTTGCATGTCAATACGAAGTTTATGAAGCTTTACTTTAACTTTTGTTTATGTTAGAATAACGTACTTTAATGGGGCGTGTTCACCTGCGAGAAATGTGCGTGTCCACCTGCGAGTAAAACTCTCGAGAGTAGCTCTCGAGATTGATTCTCGCAAATGGACATATTCTTGGAGAGTACCTAACGGAGAATGAATCGAATGAATCGCAGCTCTCGGCGAGCGAATTTTTCAAGACCTACTCGCAAATCGACACGACGTTATTTTACTCTCGGAGGTCAGCTCGCCAAGCTCGAACGCTGTTCGTATTTTGAGAGCTACATGTTGAGAGTAAAAACCGAGATGGCAAAAGTTTGTTCTTTTGATGACACAAAGGAACTTATTGAATAATGCGGAAATCATGAACTATTGTAGAATACTCTACTATGACAGAAATAAAAAAATTTTTAAATTTTTATGTTCTGCGAATAAAGTGCTAAAAAATTCATAATTTAAAGAATTAGGTAAGAATATTTTTAATACATTCTCTAATTACTTGATCAATAATTAGTTACACTTTAGTTTTACATACTTTGCACGTTTTAGTTACAGTGCTGAAATTAAATACATTTTTACATCGCGAATTAAGTACATTAAAAAAAAAGAAAATAAAATTATTAAATATTTACATGTAAAAATCTAACATCAAAGTATTTCGCAAACTGAAAACTAAATAATAATATCGCACTATGTATTTCACTTCACAATTTGTAAGTCTGTAAAAACTTTTAATGGTTGGGAGTCTTCAATCTTAAGCTCTCTAATTTAGAGCAGATCCGGCACCTGCGATCAATCCATTGCTTGACTCACAACAGAAGGTTTTTTTGTTGTTATTTAACACCCTTTTTCTTTTTAAAGTAATGCTAGCCATTATAGTAGTCGCAAGTTTCTTCGTTTACGAGACATTATGATGTCACCACTCTCAGAGATCGACTAAAAAAGTACGTAAGTGGACACGGTTTTGAGAGAACTATCCGAAAGAATACTCTCTGGATTCTCACGAGATGCTCGCGAGAGTACAATGTCAGAAAAATTACTCTGAAATGGACAGTGTCAGAATCAATCTCGAGAGCTACTCTCGAGAGTTTTACTCGCAGGTGGACACGCACCTTAAAACTCTCGAGAATATCTCTCGAGAGTTATTTTGACACTGTCCATTTGAGAGTAATTTTTCTGACATTGTATTCTCGCGAGCATCTTGCGAGAATCCGGAGAGTATTCTTTCAGAGAGTTCTCTCAAAACCGTGTCCACTTACGTATTTTTTTAGTCGATGTCTGAGAGTGGTGACATCATAATGTCGCGTAAACGAAAAAACTTGCGGCTGCTATAGTGGCTAGCATTATTTTAAAAAGAAAAAGGGTGTTAAATAACAACAAAAAGACCTTCTGGGTCAAGCAATGGATTGATCGCAGATGTACATTCGGTGCTGAATCTGTTTTAATTAGAGAGCTTAAGATTGAAGACTACCCTGGTAGAAATTTTGACTGGGCGCTTGCATGGCACTGACCAGCGTGCCACACTGCCATTTCAGGAGCTGGCATGGCACGCTGGTAAGCGCCATCCGCGAAACGTCACGTTTTGCCCGCCAGCGCCACAGATCTGACGTGGGTGCTAGCATGGCGCTGGCATGGCGCTAACATGGCAGCGGTATTATATGATATTCACCTGGCATAAAAAAAAATTTTTTTTTTTTTCGAAATTTTATTACTATTTTATAACTAAATTTGTTTCTTAAGATGCAGTCTATGATTATAAATATTTTCTCGTATTTGAAAAAAACACTTACCCCCTTGGTGGGATCGAACTTGGGACCTCTGGATCGTGAGCCAACTGCCTTGCGTGGTAGACCACTTCTTAATTTGATATAAGTGTTATATATAGTCTACATATATGTGTCATACCAGCGAAAATATATAATTTTTCAAAAATTATCTTAAGAAACAAATTCAGTTTAAAAAGAGTAATAATTATTTAATATTGTTTTTATTTATGTATTTTATTTATAAATTATTTATATAAATTTAATTAATTATTTATTATTTATTGCCGAACCAAATTATTTATTTACCATTTATTTATTATTATTTATTATTTATTATTTATTAATATTATTTATTATCATTTATTATTATTATCTATTTATTATTATTTATTATCATTTATTGCCAGATAAATTAGTAGAGCCCTGCCAGCCGAAGGACCCCGGCCGCGGCAGGTGAAGGATAAAACAATCCTGTCTCAATTTTAACATACATGCGTTAATAATTTCTAAAACAATTAAGAAGTTGATCTAGAAGCCAAAGAGAAAAATCTCGACAGCACCTAATGTGGCGCAAGTGTGGATCGCATTAGAAACTCAGTCAAATCCAGACCTGCGCCCGTTCAATTTTATGTAAATGCCATATTAGGCGTGAACATGGCCCTGATATGGCTCTTTCCAGTTTTTAGGATAAGGCTGTGGCATGGCAAACTTGCATGGCGCTGACAAGTGTCGTGGCGCTGGCAAGGCAATTTTTACCAGGGTAGGCTCCCAACAATTAAAAGTTTCTGGTTTCTGCAGACTTACAAGTTGTGAAGTGGAATACATAGTGCAATATTATTATTTAGTTTTTAATTTGCGAAATACCTTGATATTAGATTTTTATATGTAAATATTTTTTTTTAAATTTACTTAATTTGCGATGTAAAAATGTATTTAATTTTAGCACTGTAACTAAAACGTGCAAACCATGTAAAACTAAAGTACAACTAATTATTGACCAAGTAATTAGAGAATGTATTAAAAATATTCTTACCTAATTCTTTAAATTATGAATTTTTTCGCACTTTATTCGCAGAACATAAAAATTTAATTTTTTTATTTCTGTCACAGTAGTTATAAAGTATCGTATTCCACTTAAAAAATTAAAAAATAAAATTATTTTTATCGACCACTAGCAACTTGAAATATGTAGATAAAAATCTATAAAAATTTCAGAAGATAGGTACAACTATAAGTAAGAGAATTGCCAAGTTTCAAATTTTTCCGATCGCTATTGCATTCATACTAAAATCATTTGCTATTTGATTTTAATAGGAAAATTCAAGTGCTCTGCGGCACGTGTTAAAATTGAGATAGAAAGCTGCGCTTTGGCACAGATTTTTTTTTATTTATTTCGAGCCTTTCTAACCGTTCGTGCAGTCAAAATTCAAAATTACCCTTTTTAAGGACCACCCTAATATATATATATATATATATATATATATATATGTCGTATATATATAACTTATATTAATTTTTGTATGAAATATTTTGTTCCGTGCAAAATAAAATAATTGAAATAATAAAATAACAAATGTATTATATAATAACTATGATCGACTATAATCCGGCTTTCTTCGTAAGAGAAAAATAAGGCATTCCTCGTTTGTCACGTTTACTTTATAAAATGTATTTTCATACCTTGTCACTTTGGCTTCTGTTTTAACCGATCAATGTTAAAGTCTATTCAAATTGAATGTTTTGCATAATTTAAGTAAATGTCTCGTGTTTTGATGGAAATTTGTCGAAAGTGCAGAGATTAAACAAATCATCAGTAATCACCTATACAGCACAAGAACCTTTCAGAAATATCTAAGAAATGTTTCATTCGATAAATTGAAACATCTCATAAATATTTCAAAATGTTTCTGCAACAGCTCTGAGACATCTCTGGAATAGCAAAATGTCCGCGATTCTTGCACTTGAAACCTTTCTGAAACCGTGCTGAAAGGTTACCAAAATATATCTGAAACCTTCCAGAGATATTAAAAAAATGTTTCATCTGATGGAGTTGAAACATGTCATAAATATTTCAAAATGTTTCTGCAACATCTCTGAGACAGCTCTGGAATAACAAAATGTCCGCGATTCTCGCACTTGAAACCTTTCTGAGAAAGTGTGTTGAAAAGTTTCCGAAATATATTGCCGTATTTTTTTTATTCGGGCGGTCACTCATCCAAGTAGTAACCGCACTCAAAGTTGCTTGACTTCCATGATCGAACGGGCTAGTGACGATCCTCTGGTCCTGATGCTTAATTCCTTCTAGCTTATGTTCATATCGTATCTATATAAGCATCTGAAAATATCATTCCTCTCTCGATCAGCCATTTCCGAGCCGACCAATCAGCGACGGACCCGAGTTGGCGGATCGAGATATCGACTGTCGCGGAAAATCGCATTCTCTCACATCGAGGCTCGTGGTCGCGAGCTTTGGCCCTCGGATTCTCGTGCAGGACGGGGACGAAAGTGTGCCTCGTGACTGTCGACTCGAAAAGACAATAGTGTGAAAGGACGGTGATTCTCAGATGGATAAACCCGCTAGTGACTCCTCAGTGAAAGACAAGCCGGACCCCTCCTGCGGGCCACGCGAGCACGGCCCCTGGCTTCTCGCCGATAAAGGAGGTTACGGTCGGAAGTGCGCGTTGGCCGGTACCACGAGGTATCCGCCCCTCGCGCAACGCGTTCGCCGCTTGCCCCCTCGCCGGGCACCAGGTTACGGACTCCGAGTCATAACACCATTTTTGGTCTTTCGAGCCGGATTCGGTGGGGACAGCGCGGCATTCGGGATCTAGCGATCGACGGATCTCACCAGACATTCCCCCCGCGGCCTTCCGTCGCGCGGCGTGATTCTCTTCCTCTCGATCGCGGCTCGGTATCGTTCGCACGACCGGACAATCTCGGGCATAACCTCAGTGACCGTGCGGTGGTCAGGGTCCCCTCATCGTCGTCGGATCAGTGGCATAGGGCTCGGCGCGCGCGCGACGCGTAACCGCGGTAACGCGCTCGCGAGTGCACCTCCCTCGACACGTGCTCAACCGCCCAGTGAAATCTAACTCGATCGACCTGTGTTTCTCGTCATCGCATTCGGCTCGGATAAATCCTCGCATTCTCAGTTCGCGGATCACGATCAGTGCGCGCTCTCTCTCGCTCCACCCGTCGGGCGCTTAGCTCACGCGCGGCCCAGCTCGACGGACCTCGCATCTCAGAACATCTGATCCGCAAATTCGGGGCTAATTCACGCTGCGCCACCACTGCCATTAAACATGTCTCCCGTCGCAGCCAAGATCTTCTTGCAGATGAACCGCTTCACTTATATTCAGTCAGTGGCGCGCGAGGCCGAGGACTCGGCGTTCCACGCGCTCCCCCTCGCCTCCCCGAAGGTCAAGCTGTCTCTGGTCGACAACTATTGGGAAAAGTTCGATCAGCAGCACGAGCGGCTTTCGGATTTGAAACTGGAATCACTACTGGAGCTCGATTATTTCAAGGACGGCATATATGACCGGTGCATACAATACTACGCCGACGTCAAGGCTACCCTCTCACATCTCATCGACGAGAAGGAACGATCGAATCCCCTTTCGGGATCACATCTGGCCAACATCTCACTCTCCAGCCAGTCCACGACACGCAGCCACCTCCCGGAGATCTCCCTCCCCCAGTTCTCCGGAAACTTCTCGGCGTGGAGGTCGTTCCACGACCTCTTCTCATCTTTGGTCGGCAGGGTCGCGGACATATCAAACGTGGAGAAGATGCACTACCTTCGGACCAGTCTCACGGGGGATGCCGCTCAACTCATTTCGAATCTGCCGGTCGCGGAGGACTCATTTGCCTCAGCCTGGGATCTGCTCGTCGAGCGATTCGAGAACAAGCGCCTTTTGATCTCGTCGCAGGTGGAGCGGCTGTTCGGCATTCAACCCATGGCTACTCGATCGGCGCGCGAGCTCAATGCCATCCTCAACACCACTATGGAGGCTCTCAACGCCCTGCAATCACTGGGCGCCCCGGTTCAACACTGGGATCATCTCTTGGTTCACCTCATCACCCATCGCCTCGACCCTCATACTCGCGAGGCTTAGGAGGTCAAACTCGGCTTTTCTACGGAACCTCCTTCGTATCAGGACCTCAAGGTCTTTTTCACCGGTCGGGCCCGTGCCCTTGAGAGCATGGAACTTGGATCCCCGGCCTCGGCCAAGGTTCGAGTCAGGGCGGCCCCAGTCCTCGCCCACGTGGCCACCTCACCAGCCTCTGGGACGGAGTCATCCGGATGCTCGATGTGCGCTGGGACGCACTACATTGTCACCTGTCCAAAGTTCCGAGACCTGACGCCTCACGCTCGTCGTAATGTTACCATTGAGCAGCGGCTCTGCTTCAACTGCCTTGATCGACACAACGCGGCCGCCTGCCAGAATCCGAAGAGGTGCAGAGACTGCGGCAACAAACATCACACGATGATTCATGCGGACGTTCCACGGCATACGTCTACACCTCAACCGGAACCGGCGACCACTACATTGCCGACACAACCATCGGCCCCGGCATCACCGGACGCCAGTGCTGAAACTCGTGATGCCTCGTCCTCCGCCTCAGAGTGACTATCTTTCCCGGCCTCCCCCTCTTCTCCATCAATCTCCAGTTCTCGGCCGGCGGTCCTGCTCGCCACGTGCAGAGCCCTCATGCGATCTCCTTCTGGCGACACTCTCGTCCGGATGCTCGTAGACCCGGGCTCCGAACTCACTTTCATTTCGAGATCGTTGGTGAAGCAACTACAACTCCCGAGGCAACCATCGGCGATCCCTATACTCGGCATTGGCGGGTCTCATTCCGGACGCACGTGTGGCACCGTCTCGGTAACTCTTCAATCCATCTTTCTTCGGTCTATTCTCATCACCGCTCACGTGCTTCCCAAGCTCACCACCCGACTTCCCTCGTTTGGGCCTTTAGATCGCCAGTGGGCTCATCTGCGGGGACTCCCCTTGGCGGACCCGACCTTCCTCACCCCGGGACGCATCGACTTAATTCTCGGAGCGGACACGTATGGACTCTTTATTCTATCGGAGATTCTCAAGGAGACTGAGCATGAGCCCATCGCTCAACGCACCATCTTCGGCTGGATCGTCCTCGGTCCACTCTCAATCCCATCACCTTCCGAGGCCACGGCCTGTCAGGCCACCGCGAGTCAGGACATCCATGATCTTCTGGCACTATTCTGGCTTCAGGAGGAAGTCCCCTCCACAACCGCTAACCTCCTCACCCCGGAAGAAGCAGCATGCGAGGCCCACTTCAAGGCCACCCACTCGCGGGACCCCTCCGGCCGTTACATTGTACGGCTCCCATTCAAGTCACCAACCACGTAACTAGGTAACTCTCACCGGACCGCTCAGTCGTGCTTGCAGCGCCTCTTACGACGCTTCTCATCAGACGAGACTTACCGTCTCCGCTACTCTACATCCATGCGCGAGTACGAAGAGCTACGGCACATGGCGAGGGTCCCCCCACGCCGCTCAGACTCAACTCCGGCATACTACCTACCCCACCACGGGGTACTCAAGGGGGACGACATTAGGGTGGTCTTCAACGGCTCCAGCATCACCAGCACCGGCTCATCCCTGAATGATCTGCTTCATACGGGCGCCAAACTGCAGTCCGACATCTCTGACGTCCTACTCTGGATCCGGCAGCACCGATACATTTTTATCACTGACATTCGGAAGATGTTCCGGCAGATCATGCTCCACCCCGACGACTGGGTGTTTCAGCGCATTCTCTGGGTCGATGACCAACTCAACGTGATCACCTTCGAGCTCACCACGGTCACTTACGGCACCAAATCGGCCCCATTCTTAGCGATTCGTGTCCTCCTTCAACTCGTGGAGAACGAGGGCGCTAACTATCCTCTAGCGGTCACCCCCCTCCTTAAGGGGAGGTACGTGGACGACACCTGCGGCGGTGCTGACACCATTGAAGAATTGAAGGCGACGGGTCTCCAGCTGGTGGATCTCTGCAAGGCGGGCGGCTTCCCCTTGGCCAAGTGGCAAAGCAACCACCCCGGGCTGTGTGCGTCCATCTCATCCAGCACGGGGTCACCGACGTCTCATTCTTTCTCAGACGGTTAGGGCAAGATCTTGGGACTCAACTGGCTATCGAAACCCGATCAATTCACCTTTTCATCACGACATCCTACGGAGAACCCCGTCACCAAGCGAACCATTCTCTCCGAAGTCGCCCAACTCTTTGACCCACTCGGATTTCTATCTCCCGTCACCATCAGGGCCAAGATGCTCCTGCAAGAGCTGCGGTTAGAGAAGGTTGACTGGGACGACCACCTTTCCCCCCTCCTCCGGCACCGGTGGACCCAATTCCGAAAGGAGTTATCGGACCTCCCTCGCATCACTGTACCTTGGTGGCTAGGCTTCGCCCCTTCAGCTCACATCGAGATCCACGGCTTCTCGGATGCGTCCCAACTAGCGATGGCGGCGGTCGTGTACATCAAGGTCACACTCCCTTCGATGGAATCCACCATCACCCTAGTGTGCGCCAAAACCAAGGTGGCCCCCCTCAAGCGGCTCACCATTCCGAGGTTAGAACTCACGGCAGCCTTACTCCTAGCCCGCCTCGTCGACTATATTCAACGAATCCTCGACCTACCCCTGGCCGCACTTTTCCTGTGGCTAGACTCTTCGGCGGCGCGCGCCTGGATCAACATTAATCTTAATATTTATATTACTGCTCCCATACAGCACAGATTCTTGCAGAAAGCTTCCAGAAAGGTTTCAAAAACATTTCAACCTTTCACATTTCATGTGCAACATCTCTGAAAGAATTCTGCAATATGTCATATAAAATGTTGCAATAGAAATGTTTTTTAAACCTTTCACATGAAGATAATTTTTCAAAACTTTTAGTTGAGTTATCTCTGAATCGTTTTATATGAAATAATTTTGTAAACCTTTCACTTGAGCTGTTTTTAAAACCTTTCTCACGCAATAAATTTGAAAACTTTTAGTTGATTTATTTCTGAATTGTTTCATATGAAATGATTTTGTAAACCTTTCAGTTAAGCTGTTTCTGAAACCTTTCTCACGCAATGAATTAATTAAGTTATTTCGGAAACATTTTATAAGAAATAATTTTGCAAACCTTTTAGTTGAGTTTTTGATGAAACTTTATACACATCTAGGAGAAGTAAATATAGACGAATTTAGAAATTTTTAATTGCAGCCCTAAAAACCACACCCATCATATGTAGGGCTTTTTGCTTTTCTCAGATATAAATTATTAATATTATATTATGTAATGATATATACAAATCTTTTATATTAACCCGTTGTGGTCACACCTCCTAAAAATAACGTAGTGGTCACACGCGGGGTCCAATGGACCCCACAACAGTTGCCATTTGCGTTCTTTTTGATGTATCCACTCATACCTTGAACTGGAATTTAGTTTATGACTTCCTCTTTATAATCCAATAATTTAAAAAATTTTTTTATGTTGAAGAAACGCGAGAAAAAATTTTTTTTCGAGAAATTTGATTTTTTTGAAATAGAGCAAAAAAACTTTCTGCGTTTTACTCTCAAAATAGTATACTTTTAAGGAAAAAAAGCCTGGGGTCCACTGGACCCCATGTAACCACAACGGGTTAATATTTATAATATATTAATTGTTGTTGCGTTGTTTTTAATATTTGCCAGTTAATAAATAATTTCAAATTTTTTAACACTAAAGATGCTTATATAGATACGATATGAACATAAGCTAGAAGGAATTAAGCATCAGAACCAGAGAATCGTCACTAGCCCGTTCGATCATGAAAGTCAAGCAACTTTGAGTGCGGTTACTACTTGGATGAGTGACCGCCCGAATAAAAAAAATACGGCAATATATTTCGGAAACTTTTCAACACACTTTCTCAGAAAGGTTTCAAGTGCGAGAATCGCGGACATTTTGTTATTCCAGAGCTGTCTCAGAGATGTTGCAGAAACATTTTGAAATATTTATGACATGTTTCAACCTATCGAATGAAACATTTCTTAGATATTTCTGAAAGGTTCTTGTGCTGTATAGGTAATTACTGATGATTTGTTTAATCTCTGCACTTTCGACAAATTTCCATCAAAATACGAGACATTTACTTAAATTATGCAAAACATTCATTTTGAATAGACTTTAACATTGATCGGTTAAAACAGAAGCCAAAGTGACAAGGTATGAAAATACGTTTTATAAAATAAACGTGACAAACGAGGAATGCCTTATTTTTCTCTTACGAAGAAAGCCGGATTATAGTCGATCATAGTTATTATATGTATAATACATTTGTTATTTTATTATTTCAATTATTTTATTTTGCACGGAACGAAATATTTCATACAAAAATTAATATAAGTTATATATATACGACATATATATATATATATTATATATATATATATATATGTCGTATATATATATATATATGTCGTATATATATGATTATTAATATATATATATATATATATATATATATATTAATAATCTGAAATAAATGTTATTAGGCATAAGATCCGCTGATAACCGTTTCCATCGTTATTTGTAACGATAAAAACGATTATCAGCGGATCTTATGTCTAACAACATTTATTTCAGAATATTAATATTTCATCATTAACATTAATAATTAATTCAATATACTGATGCTAATAAGCATCTTTATGTAAATAATGCTACTGAATCTCATATAAATCTACAAGGAATTTATTACTGAAAAGTATTCATTAAATATTATGATAATTTGCCTTATATAAACTAATACATTAGCATCATATTTAAAATGTATATTTTATATTAATAAACCTTTTGTTTATGAGATTAAGATTAAGATTTTCAAAATGCAGCAGCATCATTTATATAAAGATTTATTTATATAATGCTCATTAGTATTGACATATTAAATTGATTATCAATTTAATGATAAATTATTTATTAATGTAACAAAATGAATATTGTAAGATTTGTTAATGGTGATTTCTGTCATTATTTAAACTTACATTGAATGAAAATTATTAGCCGACTTATAATTTAAATTTGCACACATATGCTAATTGCTGACTTTTGTTCTGTGCGTAAACATTGTGTGCAAAAAATAATTTGAGTAATAAAATTGTAATATATAATGATTATGATGGACTACGGTACGAGCTTTTTTCGTCAGAGAGATGTCTTTCGTTTTCTTAATAAAGTTTATTTCATAACCTGTATTGTCATCTCGACTTTTGTTTTAACGTTACTGCTACGAAAATCTGTCACAATTGTATTGCAACTTCGGGCGCTACAAAGTTTATTTTATTGTAAAAAAGATATGCGAGTGATTATAGGTAATGCACCGAAGTCAACGCAATTGTGAACGACCATGCGCGCCTGCTCGAATGGGCAACCCGTCATACTGACCTGTATGTCTCTGCAACACCCTGTACTTAAAACGCACGCACGCACGCACACAAGAGGTGTAAATTCGACCGAGCAACATCCACTTTGTACACCTTGGGTAAAGCTAATGCCGGCGGTATCATAAACTTTGACGGCTCATAACTCAGGAAGTTTTTGCTGTAAATGAGCAAACGATTATTGTGGACCAGAGTGAAGATGACCGTTCCCCCAAGTTCAGTTCCGTTTAACTTGAATTAGAAGGCAGCAAACAAAAATTCCAACGGGGCATTTGTGGGCAAACGATTGGCAAACGTTTGCAAAAAATTTGGATTTTTTAACATTGGGGGGCTAATGTGAAGTTGGCCCCCCCAAATTTGATTTTTTCATAACTTTTAAACCAGATGGGGGCAAACGCATATCCCAACGAAGCATTTGTAAGCAAACGATAAGGAAACGTTTGCAAAAAAAATTTTTGGATTTTTTATCATTGGGGAGCTAACTTCACACAGGTCATCTGAAGGAGGTTGGTTGCTGTCACGTTGCAAGACAGGCGGCGCATAATGAGGCCAAATGAAACTTTGTGTTTCTGAAAAAATACAAAGTTTACATGTGTATTTTTAGTGGTCACAAAGAATTACAGAGGTAACAGTAAAAAATTAAAATATTTTATTAAAATACATAAATTTTTCTTGTAAAAATACTTGGCGCTGCTAGACCTCGAAATTTTAAATAAATAAATAAACTTATCCTATACTTAATTAGAAGCCGCATTATTTGCCGTCGTCACGCACACCCATATCACTCGCTCGCACATACACACCACGCTGATAATCATTTTGTTACTCTCGTCGCATTCTTCTCTGAATTATTTTTATTTATTGTTGTCCTTATTTATTTAAAATTTCGAGGTCTAGCAGCGCCAAGTATTTTTACAAGAAAAATTTATGTATTTTAATAAAATATTTTAATTTTGTACTGTTACCTCTGTAATTCTTTGTGACCACTAAAAATACACATGTAAACTTTGTATTTAAATATCTTGTATTCCCTTGTGAAATTTAAATAAAATTTTTTAATCTTATAAAATTGTTATCATACATTCTTTTCTAATTGACACAATGTAAAGATTTTTCAAAGTAGTGCAACAATTATTTTTTGAGGCAATATATATGTTCTCTCTGTAATTGGCGCTGTAATTTAAAGAGATATCATTTCTTTTTTATAATTGTAATAGATCACTTGAAGCGCGACTCTTCTTTTTGATAAGGTAACATAATTTTGTAATGTGTATCACTTGGGTTATAATTTTTCGGAAATAAAGATACTACTGCTTAGATTTTTTCGAGATTTTTCGAGATATAAAGATTATGTCTATTACTTGTTACTTATATTTTTTCGAGGTATAATACTACCACTTTCTCTTTTTTTGAACACTACTATGCGTGTACTTGGCGCCTTTTTTTACTTTTTTTTTTAAAAAAGTAATTTTGTACGGATATCACGCCTTTTTGTAGTATTACGCATTTTATAAACAGTATGTACAGGGTAAAGCTATTTGGAGGTATAATACTACCACTTTGTTTTTTTCGAGGTAACAACATAACAGAGTAACAACATAATACATATACACTACTATGCGTGTACTTGGCGCCTTTTTTTACCTTTTTTCAAAAAGGTATTTTTGTACGGATATCATGCCTTTTTGTAGTGTGTTACGCATCTTAATCTTATAAACAATATATCTTATAATCTTATAAACAGTATATACAAGGTATGAAGCTGAAAGTGTTACGGACTATTATTTCTAAAGAAAACAACAATTTAATATTTTGCTTAGTTTTTTAAAAATAATAATTTGTAACCCTTTTAGTTGTACACCTTGTATATATTTTTCAATTTCAACATAAAACATAATCGCAATATAGCATGATTAATGTTAATAAGTCGTTAACTGTAAAATTTTTTATTTATTTTTATTCGCGTGTCTTACTGAATGTTGTTCGCAATTGTATATGTACCGATATCTACAGGTATCGATGTTTTTGATAATTACAAATGGTCACCTGTAACACGTGTCTGAAACTTACCTGATTTGTTTATTCTTTTATTTCCTTCAACTAATCGCAAATTAATTCTATTTGATAAAAGCAATTCTGTCAAATTTCTCATATATAACGCATCGTTTATAATTTTCTATTAATTATAAATATTAAATAGTACGATATATATATTCGTACTCACATCCTTGAAAATTATTTCGGGAATTTGAGCGAATGTCACAACTAGATAAAATTATCTTTCATATTTTGACAGTTGAGTAGGAACATATTTGAGTTGGCGAAAAATGATTCTCTGAAACCGCACGTGTGTGTAAATAATTCAGTAGAAAATATATAATCTTCATTTCAAAATACATTTGCACACTACGTACCAAAAATATATAATATGATAACGTAGTTTTTGCTATTCATTGATTGAATTTTAAAAAAGAAAAAGATTTAAAAGTATATAACTATGTCAGTCAATAAAGAGACATAGACTACGTTTACATGGCACTGTTGATCGGGTTTTATAACATTGGTAGTTCTTAGGCCAGTCAATCACAACTATTCCATTCTTCTGAAGAATGATTACGATTGGTCTTCCTGACAACTACCGATGTTATAAAACCCGATTAACGGTGTCATGTAAACGTAGTGCAAATTCAATCATATATATTTAATTGCCTGCTCATTAAATATAAAGTGCAAACACATAGAAATTGTATATTTTTCTATACTTAAATGCAATAGGAAGAAATAATTAAACAAGTATCCTTGCATAGGAATATTATGCATAATTTTTACAAAACATATTTAAGATTCGCGCAATTGAGATATATAATAAAATTAATAACGATTCTATAAATCTTTAGGTATATGTTAATAATACGACATGATCTTTTTAATCATGAAACTTACAAACTAACGGAAAAAGATTCGTATCCTAAATGCTAATAATTTTTCTAATAATACTGAAAATATATGGATAGAAATATATATAATAAATAATAACATAATTAATGATATACAAGAGCTTTTGTTGCGCATATCGATTTTCAATAATGGATAGATTGTAACAAATACGATTTACGTTCATTCGAAAACAAATTATGTGTACACATAATAAAAATCGTATGAATTAAAATTATGTGTATACACATAATAAAAATGCGGAATTATTTTTATGTCAGACATAATTTTAATTTATCCAATTTTTATTATGTCTAGACATAATTTTAATTTGTCCAGTTTTTATTATGTCTAGACATAATTTTAATTCAACGAATTTTTATTATGTCATGACATAATTTTAGTTCTGCTGCTAGGGAATTTTTAAGTCGATTCTTATGAATCAAGCTTGAATTCGATGTCTAGGTATCCCAGGTTGCCGATAACGGGTTACAAATAGTGCGCTCCATAGTTTTCGGTGTCCAGGTGTAATAATACGTTGAATTCGATGTCTAGGTGTCCCACGTTGCCGATGACGAGATCCACATAGTGCGCTCCGTAGTTTTCGGTGTCTACGTGTATTAATACCTCAAATTCGATATCTACGTGTCCTACATTCGGATTTAAAGTTATTAATACATCTAGACACCAAAAACTACGAAGCGCACTATGTGGACCTCGTCATCGGCAACCTGGAACACGTAGACATCGAATTCGAGGTATTATTACACCTAGACACCAAAAACTACGGAGCGCGCTATCTGGACCTCGTCATCAGCAACCTGGGACACCTAGACATCAATTTCAAGGTATTAATACACGTAGACACCGAAAACTACGGAGCGCACTATGTGGATCCCGTCATCGGCAACCTGGGACACGTGGACATCGAATTCAAGGTATTAATACACGTAGACACCGAAAACTACGGAGCTCACTATCTAGACATCGTCATCGGCAACCTGGGACACCTATACATCGCATTCAACGTATTATTACACCTGGATACCGAAAACTACGAAGCGCACTATGTGGACCCCGTCATTGGCAACCTGGGACACCTAAAAATCGAATTTAAGGTATTAATACACGTAGACACCGAAAACTACGGAGCTCACTATCTAGACATCGTCATCGGCAACCTGGGACACCGAGACATCGCATTCAACGTACGATTACACCTGGACACCGAAAACTATGAAGCGCACTATCTGGATCCCGTCATCGGCAAGCTGGGACACGTGGACATCGAATTCAAGGTATTAATACACGTAGACACCGAAAACTACGGAGCGCATTATGTGAACCTCGTCATCGGCAACTTGGGACACCTAGACATCGAATTCAACGTACGATTATACCTGGACACCGAAAACTATGAAGCGCACTATCTGGATCCCGTCATCGGCAACCTGGGACACGTGGACATCGAATTCAAGGTATTAATACACGTAGACACCAAAAACTACGAAGCGCACTATGTGGACTTCGTCATCGGCAACCTGGAACACGTAGACATCGAATTCAACGTATTGTTACACCTGGACACCGAAAACTATGAAGCGCACTATCTGGACCTTGTCATCGGCAACCTGGGATACCTAGACATCGAATTCAAGCTTGATTCATAAGAATCGACTTGAAAATTTCCTAGCGGCACTTTCTGCCAAGCGTAGAGAACTTTCTTTTCCGGCAGCGGTGGTAATACGATGTAAGGATACGAAATCTCTCTAGATATACATGAAGCAATTGACTCAATATATATAATACCTAATTTACCTAAATAGAAATCTTCCTCCTGACCGATAAGTCTATCGACCTATAATTTATTTACTAGATCGTTCGAAATACGCGCGCGATATCGAAACTGGTGATACCTGCGCCGCCAGTGTCGAAAAAGTGAAAAGGACGCGCGACTCCAGCGCCATGAAAGTGACACTAGAGAGAATGTAGTAGACGACGACGACGACGACGACGTTTCTTAAATAAAATTTTCACATTTTGGACTTTGCGTCGCAATATCTCCGCTCGTAGGGCACGTAGCGGAATATTATAAGAGAAACCCCCCCTATTTTAACCCCAACTATCGATCAAGCCTACTTAGAACTTGATCCGTTCACTCGTTATCGAGATCTCAACATCTCGGGTACTCGCAACCCGTCGCGTCGCGTAAAGAGTCACGGTGCGGTCTCGCTTCGCGTGTACTTGGCGCGAGACACTACCGTGTCTCTTGATTTAAACCGATTTTGATGCTTTGTTTAAATAAAAGGTAATGAAATTTACAACTTTGTTGAATTAAGTTTTTTATTTTTTACTTACTTTTATTAAATCAAACATAAAGTAGTTAGATTTAGAAAATTTTCAATCAAACTGTAGATATCTCATTTAATTTAACATCGGAGATAGATATTGATATTAAATTTAAATGTTTAAACCCTGATTAGGCTTTAAAATACCTTAGACTAACCTTAGACTAACAAAGTCTCATTAAATCTTACCTTATCTTAACAAACGAGATTATTTAAAATTAATTAAAATTAATTAAAATTAATTAATTAAAATAGCACGTGATTTTAGTTAATAAAAACTGCTGAATAAATTAAGCCTGAAGTATTTTTATTATGTAATCAATTTTTTTATTAATTATTAATGAATTTTAAGTTATTAACAAGTTTTGAGCGTCCGCATTTATTGGAATTGGACAGAACGCAGTACGAAGACTATTTATATAAGGATCTGAAGATCAATAGCTCATTTATAATGTCTTCTTTTGTTACCAATCTGTTATGTTTTCGTGTATTACATTCTGTAAAATGTTTAAAATCTATACTGCTACAGTTAAACGGTTGATCACGCACTTTTTTGTAATAACTCATAAACGTATTAACATATGATTGGACGTAGTATTTGGGATCAAAAATTAGCTCTATCAACTCTTGAATGAGAATGAACAAAAATTAGCGTTATCGACTCTTGATTAGCTACATCCTTATGTAAATAGATCTTTATATAATTAGTCTTCATATTGAGTGGAAGTATTCTGCCCATCTCCGATAGATGCAAAGGCTCAAAACTTGTTAATGTAGTAAATACGGTTGGCAAAAGAGGGTGCGAGTAGAGAAGGCCCTGGATAGTAGGAGGAAAGGGGATTCGTGTGGCGGAGCCCGTGGTAGAAACACGTACGCGGTGAGCTCGGCGCGATCCGAAAGCGATACATTTACGATTACGAATTATTATTATTTGCGAGTTGTGTACGCAAGTGCAGAACATTACCGAACAGCTTCTTTCAAGCTGAAGTACTCAAATATATTATACTACTTTCATATCCGAGGAAGTGAGAGTTATTTGTTCCCTATCTAGGCCCGGGCACTCGCATTAATATTAGAAAGTCTGCACGCAATATCAGAGACTACATTTCAGAAGTGGTATATGTACGGACGACCTGACTACATTAATAACTTAAAGTTTATTAATAATTAATAAAAAAATTGATTAGATAATAGAAATACTTCAGTCTTACTTTATTCAGCAGTTTTTATTAACTAACATCAGGTGCTATTTCAATCAATTTCGTTTGTTAAGATTTAGTGAGACTTTGTCAGTCTAAGATTTTTTCAAGCCTAATCAGGATTTAATCATTTAAGTTCAATATCAATATCTGCCCTCGACGTTAAAGTAAATGAGATATCTAGTTTTTGATTGAAAATTTTCTAAATCTAACTTCTTTATGTCTGATTTAATAAACAAGGGAAGTAAAAAATAAAAAATCTAACTCGACAAAGTTGTAAATTTTATTAGGTTTTATTTAAAAAAAGCATCAAAATTGGTTCAAATTTCGAGACTGTAGCTTTTTTGCAACACGAAGTTTTAAGTTTTATTCGGCGCCACTGTGCGGTGGGGCAGAGGAAAGCCTTGTGACGTGACAAGTCGCGTCTGCTTCCCGGACGGGCTCGGCCGAGGGGAATTTGGGGGTGCCCCCTTGTTAGGGCAAGGGGAGGGCGATTCGTTATAATTGATTGGTCTAATTAGCTGTTAAGTTTTTAAGGGATTGCCGGTGGTGGCCGGAGCCGATCTGTAACGGCCGGGAGCCGCAACGAGGAAGGGCAGAGGATTGAGGAGACGTCTAGGAGACATGGCCAAAAATCGGATCGCCCGGACCTCCCCGCAAGTGCATGGGTGTCGCCGGCCGGAAGTTACTCCGTACTCGGTTGTAACAGCGGCGAGATAACAGCCAAGGAGACCCCGAGGCGCCCCGAACGAAACGCAGTCAGACGAGGGGGCCGAGGAGCGACCCAGGGAAAGGCGCAGCCCTGGGGCCGCCACACCGAGGGGATGCCGGCCGACGGGGCCGAGGCCCGGCCAGCCTGACCCCGAACGCCGGCTCGATCATCGCGGCCCGGACAGCCGGTCGAATTGAAAAGCCCGCGCCGAGTCGGAGACAGATGGAGCGACGCCGCCGGAAAGGGGTGGCGCGCGAGAAGCTGAGGCGCCGATGAGAGCGCCCTGGCATTGGAGTGGCGCCCCCGGAAGGAGCGGCGCACGGGTAGCCTAGGCGCCGGGAGCGCTAGGATCGGCAATCCGGTCGAGCGGCACGCTACAGCGCAGGCGCGGGGAACCGGCGCGATCCCGGCAGGCCATCGTTTCCGTCACTGTCGTGCCGGCGAGGAACCAGGGAGCATCGCCCGACTTACGAGCTGCCTGGACCGAAGGAGATACTGCGACGCATTGTAAGGTCACCACCCTGGCGTCCCCGCGTTAAGAGAAGAGAGTTCGCTCGAGGCACTGGCCCCAGGCACGCACCGATTACCTGAGCGCCGCAGGAGTTACCTGTGGACGCCTACATGAGAGCGTGCGTTACCTTGCGCTCGCCTGCGGGATAGATTCGTGTGGAAATCGTGCCAGGGCCTTGCCGAGAGTGAACTCTCCTGTGCGTAGAGACCAATCGTGCCCTCCCCGGGAGCACCGTCACGGCCGACAGTCGCGTGGCGTTTCATTGTGTAATCGTGTTAACTCGTGTCGCGTTTCAGAGTGTTAATGTTCGTAATCGTGCCGCGTTTCACTGTGTTAGGGTTAGTAAGCATGTCGCCTTCGGCCACGTTAGTGAGAGTAATCGAGTCGCGAGTGGTCATGTAATTTGAAGGGCACTCGCCCTCGCGTTGAGTAGCGTATCCGGGACCTCGAGGACGGCGAACTTTGGTGCTTGGCGGGACGGAAAGATCGACGGGATCGGCGCGGGGCCGCGGAATCTCCGTGTTTGCAAAGGAATACGGGATTCGCGTGGCAAGCCGCGGGATCGTCCGCGATACGAGTCCTTATTTCGTGTTCGGGGGCCCTTGCCGGCCGGCGTGGTCGCCGCGGCGAGATCGCCCATAACTTTTGCGTCGCGCGGAATCGAGGTGGCCCGGGTGCGCGTTGCGTGCGCTACCGAGGGTGCGGCGATTCGGTTCGTCGGCCACGTGGCGTAAGTTCGTTGGGAGTCCGAAGCAAGGTACCGCGTTACCTTTATTAACTAATTGTTTTTTATGTTAAGTTTTCGTGTGCGTCTGCGTTTATCGGTTGCCTTGATCTGTTCTCGCGTGCGTGCATCTCCGTATTTAGTATTCGGCAGTCTCGCGTGCCCTTGCCCGAATATCCGAGGGTCACTCTGTCCGACATTTTCGCGCCCGGTTGTTGCGTTGTTTATGCGGTATTAGTGCGTCAGTAGTCCGGCATTTTGACGATAGTTTACATCATATATTCGCGTTAATTCGTTGCCGCGGCGCCGATCCGCCGCCAATAACGTCTCGTTGCCGCGTGATCTGATTCCGAATGCGGGGTGCTCAGAACTATCATACCAGCACCGACTTTAACGAATAATCTGTTGCAAGTGTTCTCCATTTGACGAAATATATTATATGTTATCCTATTATTCTTATTTTGTGTGTGATTGATTGCGTGACGCCTCTCTCCAAAGTCCCAGAAAGAGAACTACGCCCTGAGGTATTGTCCGGGATATCGCGTTGGATCTGTTAGTGTTCGGTGGTGCGATCCGTCGCACCTGGCGCCCAATTATTTGGTGTCGGAATTAGTTGCGTGTGCCGCCAATCCACGATAGCCCTCCGCCGGATTGCGAGACCGGGGGAAAAAGCGTCGCAGCCTATAGGTGTGTTTTCGCGAGATAAATGAGTTAGCAAATGAATATGTGGAATATACATTTAATTAGCTGTTTCTTAAGGTTTTAAAGGTCGTTGTTTGTACAATTGAAACCTAAATACGTTATTATACACGTTGAAATGCGGCAATATGCTATTTTATTTTTATAATTTCTTGATAACTATGTAGATTAATCATTTCAGTCTTCGTAAAAGTTTTTTCTAAATATTTGAAGAATTATTTGCACTTATTTTCATCAAATTCTTATCATTTTTAACAGAGCTCGGCAAGAAGCAGTTGGCTCCGCCTAGAAACCCTATAATAAGAGACTGGTCATAAGACAGCCAGTTTTGATTGGTCCGCCAGTTTTGTCAAAAGCAAGAGAAACAGAAAAAGAAAGATAGAAAAAAGATAGAGAGAAAGAGAAAACGATAGTGAATATATATCTTTCTCTCTCGCAGGATTTTGACAAAATCGCCTTATGGCCAGTTTTTTATTATAGGGTCTCTAGCTCCGCCTATTCTCTTTACCTCGTCGTCCCGCACGCAGTGAGATCCCACTTCAAAAAAGACGCGTCAGCAATAGTATCTCATGGGTGACATGGAAAGCTATTGTTTACAAATACGCACCTGAGCCTCGAGCTCGTAGACTGTGCGCGGCGGGTCGACGAGATAAGGGGGATAGCGCTAGGCGCGGTGAAGCCAACTGAAAATTGGCCGAGAAGTGCATTTCTTGCCGAGCTCTGATTTTTAATATGCTTTCGAAAGTTACTATCGTACATTACAGGTGTCGTTTTTTCATGTTTCCCCCTGTTGTGCCGCTACTTGAAGTTCGTCTCAGGTCCGACACTATAAGAGTGTTTCGAACGGCAGGGAACTTTTGAGGAGGGAAATCTGAGGCTCAGTACAGCATGAATCTTGTTTTGGCGTAATGTGTATCGAGCTTTATTATATCTTCAGGTACATGGTCGAGTTACTTTTAGTTTAATTTATGCCTGTGCACAATGGCACAGAACTTCTCAAAAGATGCTTAGAACAAGAGTTTCAATTTGGCTGCTTGTCTAGCGTTAAGTGGCCGACCAGGAAGGTCTTCGTCGTAGAAGACCTGATTGTTATTGGGATCGGTCATTTTTCCCGAAGTTGTAGGGGCCCGATCGAGGGGTAACTCCGGGATAGCTGGGGAGGGCAGGGCCGGCGAGATGGTGGTCTGGTCCTTGCTCCTTTCTTCTTCTTCGGCTCGGTCTGAGTGCCGACAGTTTTCCAGGCTCCCTGTGGCAATAGTC